>CAUZXS010004569.1:107500-197500 GCA_963585895.1 Sepioteuthis lessoniana | reverse complement strand
TTGGAATTCACAAAGATTGATATGCCATCAAACAAACAAACCAAACCAAACAACTTAGATGATGTATTTGGTTTGCATTAGAAACTTATGCAGTGGATTGAACAAATCCCAACATAATTTTAGGGCTATTTGCATATATAATTTTGGACTCTTAACAAGCACTATTTGAATATGTATTTTGGGATCTCAACATATTTCTATATATCTCAGATTTATTTATTTGTTCATTTTTTTTTTACTAAATAAATATGAAAAGTAATTGATGAATTGTATTAGAAACTATTTTCTTGAGTCTCATATTTTTTTTTACTATTCTATTTCTTGTATATTTCTATTTTCTGTCTTTTTTGACAATTACAATTTGTCTGAAATACACAAATAACAATGAATTTAAGCTGACCTCAATATGCTTTTTAAAAGAATTTAAAAATATTTTTTTAAAGAAAAAATATTGAAGAAGCAATTAAAAGCAAGTAATAAGCTACATTAATTACACTGGGAATAATGCAAATGTAAAATTTACATTTAAAGATCATTTGCATTTTCACTTTTTTTTTTTTTTTTTTTTTGTAAGTTTCAACTAGGGAAAGAAAATAAATTATTGACATATCCAAATGGATCTGTCAGGAAAAGGCAATCATTGTTTTTATAATATTTTACAAAAAAAGGAAAAGGTATCTATAAAAAGTTTATTGTATATATTCTTTAAAGTAGAATTTAAAAATTACTGCTAAGCTTAGTGTAGTGGTTATTGTCATGAGAAATGAAAATGGCGATTAGAGTTCAAATCATGGATGAGGCTGTTTGTGTTTCACTTTGCATTCATGTCCTTGGAGAAGGCAGGAATCCATCTTTTCTTTTCCAAGCTATGGGTAAATAGTAGGGCTTATTATATTCTTTATTCTTAGGCAATCAATTTTCAAGGAAAACTCTGAATTAAAACTAGCCTTGCTCTACTTAAAAATTGACCTTGTATCATATTCTACCCATGACAGATGGATTGGATAAATAAATACTACTAGACAAATTATGAGGATAAGGAAAGCAATGTTTCTGTTAACTGTGGTTTTAGAGTTATTAAGATTTTTTCCTAATATCTTGAATGCAGTTTTGTGGGTCTCAAAGAAAGTTGGCAAAGATGAGATGAAGAGAATAAGGTTATTCATATCCGAAAATGAAAAAGTTAGACACATAGCCACAAAAATTCCACTTACTTTATTGTTGTGATAACTTTCACTGGAAAAATCTCAAAAGCAGGAAAATATGACGTGGAGTTTTCAAGTCAGTCAAAGAAAGATCTATTTTTAACAAATCATTGTTTCCAAAATTTACTTAATTTCTTGCTGTTTTGTCTGTAACTGACTGACCCTTTAAAAAATCCTCTCATGTTTGACCATCTTTCTTGAGAGTTCTTGTGATTAACCTTTTGTTATCAGTCACACAGCTGGGCACCAGAGTCACTGGTGGTTAGAAGCAACCACTACATTTCATTTGATGGTACTTTGAAATTTCCCTATTAATGGTCAGTAAGTGCTTGTTACCCCGCTTAAAGGATGTTTACTTTCATTTAAAAGAAATACCATTTGTATAAGTAGATTTAGAGTTGAGTTAAGGGTTATACATGTTCATACCCATCTTCTTATAGATCCAATAGCAAGATTAGAGTAAATAACCAAACTTAGCTTGAATTCAGTGGATGCTTTTCTTATACTTCATAGCACATACATGCTAGATGACCATTGACTTTACAAGAGGCTTCATTTGCTCTTTCACATTTTTCTATTTATAATTTTAGTTGAATCATACTACTGGTACTGTATAACTCAAAACTATATGGTTTTTGACAAAACCAGCCCCCTCAAAATATTTTCTTGATGAGGTGGGTGGTTAGCCAAAAGTATTTTACTAAATATATAGTCTAGCACATAGTCAGCAAGTGTAATTTCATATTTATGACCTACTATATAACTGAAATAAGAATTTTTTTCTTTAGAATTGGGAATCCCATTAAAAAAAGAAAGTATATGGAGAACATCTGCATTGTTTTTAGGGGCTTAAGTAAAAAGATTCTTTCTGTATCATTTTATATTTACAAATCATCTGAAAAGCTTATTTAAAAAAATATTCAAAGAATTGGTTTGGTTTGGTCTGCTTTGATTTTATGGCATATCAACCATTGTTGGTTATTTAATGCCAAATCCTGTTTCTATATATATATCAAATATGATTGGTATACGTATTTTGTAGATACACGCAGCTAAAGGATCAAACTGTTCAATTTCTACCAATTTAATTTAGTATGAGTCAAAAAAGTTAAATGGTTCCAAGTATTGCTATGTATAACTAACAATTCAATCAAACATCAATCATTTGTTTACACCCTGTTAGATGATCAAACAGTTCTATTTCTAACAATTCAATTTAGCATAAGTCATTTGTTTGCACTCAGTTTAAATGTCAAACAGTTCTATTTGACCCATAGATAGGACCCTGTTTGGTGCTACCACTCCGGGCCAGAGTGGACCTAAGAGCGATGGCAATGAAAGGGTTCTCCACATTCTTCAAAGCATTACCAGAGCCTCACCATCAGATTGTTTAATGTCTTATACAGCACACTTGTTGGAGGAGTATTACCCCTCTGCAGAGATGCAGTCTATATATTCTATAGCTCCAGCTGACTGGGCTCTTAAGAATTGAGATTTCTTTTTAGAAAAAAGTTTTCATAATTTTTTTTGTACACATTGTTCAAGTATGTATTTACTCAATATCCCTGGTATGGGCAGGATATGATACAACGTCAATCTTTAAGTGGAGTACAGTTGGTTTGAATTCAGTTTTCTTTCTCAACTAGTTACCTAACCAAGGTTAAAGAATAGTCTTTCCAACTATTTATCTTTAGCTTTGGATGGAAGAGATGGATTCATGCCTTTTTTGCCAAAGAGAATGGGAAGGTTTGTCTAGAAATTGAACTAAAGTTGCCAATTCTATTTCTTATGATCAAATTGGTCAAATATTTTGTCATTAACCAGATTCAGTAAAAACAAATTACAGTATTTAAAAGAAAAAATAGTTAATTGTTTTGAGAGACCCTGGACATTTCTCTTTTCAAATTTAGAGTAATATCCCTCACCTCAAAGAAAAATAATAGCAAATAACTCTAGCAGATATGGGTCAATCCCAAAATTCAAATATACCTTTGATTCAGAAAATATTTTTCCTATAGAAAATTAAATGAAAATTTTGAAAATGTTGCTAATTTCTACTAGAAAAAAAATTCTATATTAATTTTAATCATTCATATTTTTATCGCCCCCCCCATTATTTAAATCTAGTAAATAGTTGATTTTTACTAATGTGTGTCGGAGAGGATTTCTAAAAAATATGGAAATATTATATGGCATTATTCAAGATAACTTTTTGTAAATGAAAAGATGAATAAAAATAAACATAATAGCTTTGTCCCTAAATAATAAAGATTTTTTTTTTTCAAATCAGGTCCAATAATATTTTAAGACAGAAGACATGTGTTTTAATCAACTATTTTGATAAATTTTTCATGTGAGTTCGATTTATTCCTCTGTCAATCTCTTATCTATACCCACTCTCCAATAAAAATCCATGAACATATCACTATTAGGCATCATCCGAGATTCATTTTGTATTCTGTTAAAACCACCATTTTCTCTGCTATCTTATGGTATGAAAATGGCTGGCAATTTTCCCTTTATGGTACACAATATTGAATAATTTTGTGGATAAGTCTATGTTGTAAAATAGCTAGATCAACTATAATCTGTTCAGCTTTATCATAAACTAGATTTTTGGCTAATTTGCCCTTATAGTTCCATATGGCTTATAGTTTATCTTGTAATTATAATATTCTACACTAAATGATCCATGAATCCAATCCTGGATCAGCTGCCTTCATAGTTTGCTTGAATTATAAATGTAACTACAAATGTAGAAATAAATAGAAATCAAACTTTAAAACCAAGCATCACAATTAAGACAAGACTAAAAAGCTTTTTGCAGAATTATAGATTGTTCAATGATATGTTTAGAATTATTACAAATTGATCCGAGATTAAACAAATCAAAATCTACTTATCACACATGGTTTGTTGGCATTCAAGCTTTCGACAATGTCAAACTGTACATTTTTAATTTTGTCTGTGGTTGTCAATTCTGACCTCCACTGATTAACAAAATTAACACTCATTATGTCCATGTAATGGGTGTCCATAATGATATCACTGCTTCTATTGAGGAAAAAGTGAAGGTTTCTTGTAAGTACTACATTGTTATCTCAGGTATATTGGGAATTTGAATGATTTAAAATGTCAAGTACAAATACAGACATCATAATATATTTCAGTTGAAAATTGACTGGAAATTGTTTTATACCCTAAGAGCATTTTAAATGTATTACTCTAATAAAAATGAAGATCTGGGGAGTGTAGAGTATCACTTCATTGCCATTATTCCCAAGTCTACAATGGGTCCAATAGTTCTGTCAGCTTTTTTAAAAAAAAGTCCGCAATAAATAAAAATTAATTCTCAGATTAAGAAGACTCATCTCAAAATGATTCCAATTAAAGACAAGTACAAAAATTCGGTACAGACCCGACTCTGGAAGACCAGATAAGGATTTATAAGACCAAAAAATCCATCCTTGATCGCGCTTCGGGGCCTGTGGCGCAGCGGATAGAGGCGTTGAGTTTCTACAGTTCCAGGTGAGCATTGTCAGAAGATAGCGGTTTCAAATCCTACCCAAGCCAGCCAGAGGTTTACTTGGTCAAAAACGTGGTGCGATAGACAACAAGTATGGAAGGCAGTAATTACTGGGGATACGGTTACAAGACTCGGCATTCCTATCCGAGGTTGCGGTAAATCACCTGAAGAAGGCCAGAGGTGAAATTTGGCCGAAACCTAGTGAAAGAAGAAACAACACAAAAACTTCCAAGATGAGGAAAAAAAAGTCCGCAATAAATAAAAATTAATTATTAGTATGACATCAGAATATTTCATACCATATAACTGTAAATTATTTGTATTAAGAATAGTATCTTGAAACTATAATTATTTACTAAGGATTATTATAATTTTTAGTTACTTGAAACCATATAACAGTTGAAACATTATTATTATCATTACTATTATTATTATCATTAAATAGAAATTATCATTTGAAATGATATTCATTGAAAGATTATTAGTATTAGATAGAAATGCTTGAAGCCATACAAATTATTTGTATTAGATAGGAATACTTAATAGCATATGTATTGTGTGTGTGCCAAAGAAAAACTTAAACAACTGCACAGAAAATGTTATATATAAATGTGAAATGAATCCAGTTTCCTAATCCCTTGGCATAGAATAACCCTAGATAGGTTGACATGCTGTTAAAATTAATTTGATAAAAAATGTTGCTGTAATGTGCTATTTTTTTTCTAGGTTATAGTTTCATACATATAAACATAAGTTTTAATAATATATAGATTGTACTTGGTGATTATATGCATTGATTCATTCACATTTGTGTGGGTAAAATTGTGTACTACATAATGTGGACTTGACCAGTTATAACAAATGTCTACCTTTTTACATAAATATAATTTCACTGTGTGCAGATCCTTTTCCCAATGAAGATTGATTGTTATTTTAAATCGAGTTCATTCTTTAGTTAAAATAGTTGTGTGTGGAGTGGCACATGGATCTCTTGCAAGATTTAGCATGCAGAAAAGTTCATGGGGATTATCAGATTATCCAGGATTTCTATTTATATAATGTCTTTACAGGGCTGATGCTAGGATCTCGTGCCCCCAGATTCCCTGAATCTATGATACAGGGCCCCCACTCAACTAAATGTCAATTTTCTCAGAGTATTATTCATAGAAAATATATGCAACCTACCCTTTTAGAGGCCTTCCAAGTAGGCTTGCAAATTCCCAGTTGGGAAGTATATGCCAGCCCTATATCTCTACTTTAAATTGGCATAATGGTTATTATCGTAAAAATGAAATTAGCAAACACTTTAAAATACAACTTAGGCAGATGTTTGTGGGGGGATGTTACTTCTAAAGTTCTTGAGAAAAGCAGGAATCAACTTTTGTTTTTGCTATGTTTTATTGTTATATGTAAACATTTTGATGTGGAGATCGGAGTTGCATTATACGTTATTGCTGTGATGATTTTGGTATTTTGTTTATCTGTATCAATGATGTTATTGCTATCACACATAAACAGCTGACAGATACTTTTTTAATGCAGAAACTCCCATATTTATCCCCTCTTTTGTCACTAAAAATGTCCAGTGTTCCTATCATTTCTAAAATTATCTTAATGAATCTCACAAAATGAAGATTAATTGTTTGATGGTTTTCATGAATACTAAAATGACAATTGTTTTATACATAAAAATAAAATATATTCATACTTCTACACATTTTTAAAATTATAAGATTACCTTATACCTAACTTGTATTTATGTATGAATGTACACAAATGTTGGTTTGGTTGGTTTATTGGGTTTTATGGCATGTCAACCTTTGTAGGTTATTTAATGCCAAATCCATTTTTATGTAAATCTGTTCTTTTTTAAACAATTCAGTTTAGCATAAGTACACAGTTTAATGGTCAAAAACATTTCTATTTCAAACTATTCAAGCAATTATATGTAACAATTCAGTTAAGTGTAAATACAGTTTTAATGTCGAAAAACAGTTCTATATCAAATAATTTAGTTAAGCATGAGCACGCAGTTTAAATGTAAGTACGGTTTAATTGTCAAAAATATTTTTATTTCAAGCTATTCAGTTTATTCAAACAATTGAGTTTAGCATTAGTATGCTGTTAGTTCTATTTAACCCATAGATAGGGCCCTATCAGGTGCTACCACTCTGGGCCAGATTGGACCTGGGAGCGATGGCAATGAAGGGGTACTCCGCATTCCCCAAAGCGTCAGCACTGCTGGAACCTTACCATCAGATTTAGTGTCATATCCAGGACACTCATTTTGGGGGGGGGTCTTACCCCTTTGCAGAGGTGCAGTCAGTGTATTCTACAGCCCCAGCCGACTGGGCAAGTATACAAATGTGTATGTATGTATATATGTGTGTGTAATATATATGGGAGGGTAGCATAAAGTTATTAGAACAGAAAATGGAATTGGCAAGCTGAGTTTGCTTTCATTCGCTTTGAATTAATGCCTTTGTGGAAGGCATGAAACTATCCTCTCCTTTCCTCTTTCTGTCACTCTCTCAGCTATGACTAAAGCAATAAGATAGACTGTTTTCTAGCCTTGGTAAACCAAACAGTCTGGGAGGAAGGCAAATCTGAATTTAATTCCTCTGCCAATACATGAGACAACATAGCAGGGTAAGGCTCATTACTCTTCAAGTTATGTAAAATATTGTGTAAGTTCTGAGTCTTGCTGTTGACTGAGGAAAAAATGCTGATGATGATGGTACAGCTGATATATAGATATATAAAATAATTCAATACAAAGAATATGACAACATTGTTTAACACAATGTAATGGAACAATTCTTATATTAATTTTAAAAAGAATTTGGGTGAAAGTAAGATAATATATAGTACATTCAACTGCCTGGGCAAATACAATAAAAATTAATGAGCGAGGTTGTTTTACACTTGAAAACACTTTATGTAATAACATGAGTTCTAATGATATTAGAATAAAATGCAAAAATGCCTGCAGGAAATTGCAGTCATTGAATATTGTTAAGTTGTCATCAAATGAAGTGGCATTGTTCATTTGGAATTGTTCAGTTTATTTGGTCTTACTTCGCATTGTAATAGTACAAGGGTTGGCTGAAAAATTCATTGGCTGACCAAGATACTCTCATAAAATGTGACCAAATATTTTTCAATGTAGTCCACCCTGTGGTCCACACACTTCTTCCATCACTATTGCTGTGCTTGGATTCCAAAAATGTCATCTATAGCAGATATGATGTCATCATATGAACTTTTCAGCTTACTTTCATATCTAGTTATGATAGTACCTCTAGTTGTAGTAGTTGTATGCATTACTATTGAGAGATGACCTGTCAATGTTACTGTATTGGATAGGTAGGTTCAGGTAACAAAGAGTGCCTACTTCTTTCTCTCTCTCTACTTTATAATTATCTATTCTTGATGGCTTGTATCTACATTCCTATATACATACACTCAAGAAAGCTTAAATTCAAACATGACAGTTATGTGGACTTGACTAGTTATAACAAATGTCTACCTTTGTTATTGAATCTCATGTTGCTTAGGTTAGAATCTGGCATAGGTGAAGTAACTAGCATTTTTGTCTGAGTATCTCAGTTAGTGAAATGGTGTTGGTCATTATCCTCCCTCTGCAGTTAATAAGCGACTGACCATTTTTCATTAGTCCATGACAGCTGACTAACATGAAATAATAACATGCAATAATAGTTATATAACTGCATATTGTTTACTCTACAGCATATCAATAGCACTGAACTAGAAAGAGAAATGGGGATTATATTAAGATGTTAAAAATTTTTTTTTTTTTTTGTTCTTTAATTAAATGTGAGTTCATTATAATCAAGTCATGCTAAAAACAATCAGATTCATGAAGTTAAGCAATGATGAAGCTGTTCAATTCTGAAATGAGTGACCATTTAAGAACTCTGTGTGCACAAAGATTAATGAATAATAACTGGACAGTGGTTTTCAACCAATTTTTGACCCAGTCTGCCATGGCTGCAGAATACACAGACTCCATCTCTGCAGAGAGGTAAGACTCCCCAATGAGTGTCCTAGATATGACATTAAACAGTCTGATGATGGTGAGGCTCCAGTAATGTTGGAGCTTTGGGAAATGAAGAATACCCCTTTATTGCCCTCGTTTCCGGGTTCACACTGGCCTGAAGTGATAGCACCTGATAGGGTCTTATCTATGGGTCAAATAGAACTAAATTGTGTATTTATACTAAACTGAATTGTTTGAAATAGAACTGTTTTTACATTTAACTGCATGTAAACAAAAAAAATGTACTTATGCTAAACGGAATAGTTTAAAATAGAACTGTTTATATGTATAAAAATGGATTTGGCATTAAATAACCTACAATGGTTGATATGACATAAAACCAAACCGAACCAATTTTGAGCCATGCCCCACTTTGGTATTTCTAAAATTCTGATACCAACATAATATTTAATTCTTACATATTCAAAATTTTACTGCAATTCATGTGAAGGAAGCTCAAAAAGCCAGTAATGTGGTCTCTAAACAAGCCCCACCAAAATATTGCCATGCTCCACTGGTGGAAATTACTGGTTTACAAGGAACATCTCACAAACTCTTGAATTTTTTTTTTAATATGCTTCTATAATCTTCTGAAATATGGTATCTTTTAATGATCCTAACCATTCTGAAAGTTTTGGAGTGCTGGTAATCTGGGTCCTCTCCTTCCTTGCATTTTAAAACATCATTTATCAACAGTTAATATTTTTCCTTGGAGGTGCCTGTCATGTAATGGTTATTGTTATAGGAAATGGACACAGCGACATGAGTTCAAATCCTGGACGAGACTGATAGCATTTCACATAGCACTAATACCCTTGCGAAAGGTATGAATCCAATTATTCTCCCTCCAGCTATGGGTAAATAGTAGGGCAGACTGGGTTCTTCAGCCTTGGTGAGGCAACTAGTCTAGGAGAAGGAAAACCCTGAATTCAAACCTGTTAAACTCCGCTTAAAAATTGACCTTGTGTCATATCTTGCCTGAGCGGAGGGGTTGGTAAATATGGTTAATATTTTTCCACTCCTGAGCTTTTAATTTCAAGAGACAAGTTACCACTCTTAAATCTCTTAAACCAGTTTTTGATATTATGGTCATATATTGTTTAATTTCTTTCTATTTTTGGAATTGTGCGAACAGATCCAGTTTAAAATAATGTCACAAAATTGCCATAATCTTTATTTGTATAAGAAACAAAATGTACGGCTGAACAGTATTGATAATTATGATAAATAATGGTAATAATGCCAGGCCTAGTGTTAATCAAGAAGAAAGTAGAAAAAGAACCTGGCATCTAGTAGATTTTGCCATGTCAGCAGACCATAAAATGATATTGAAAGAAAGTGAAAAGATATACAAATACTTGGATCTTGCCAGAGAGCAGGAACATGAAGGTGACAGTGATACCAATTGTAGTTGGTGCCCTTAGAATGGTCCTCAAAGGCCTGGAGAAATTGGACATCAAAGGAAGAATCAAGACCATCCAGACCACAGCACTGTTAATAGTGTCACGTGATATTCCACTGAGACGATGGAAGTGGGATGACTATTATCCTCTCGTTTGAATTAACAGTAGCAAGCCATCAGAGAATGACCGTTAAGAAAGAATATGGGTCACAGGGAGACCAGATGTTTATACTTGGTGACCTCACTCGGGTCGCCTGACACGAGAAGGAGAGAGAAGCCAAATGATTGGCTGGGACCCCAAAACGGAAGTGGGGACTCCTTCCCGTCAGCGGAAATAGATAGTGAGAAAAGTTAGTCGTTGGACAGGGTTCGTAGGAGACAGAACCAAAGCCAAGTACTCCGGGTAAAAGAAGACGAAGAAATTCTGCGAGACACGAAGAAGCCATTTTCTTCAAGCCAGTGTTAAAAATAAGATAAAGTCTATTAGCCCGTAAAAGAAGAAAGGTTCTCCACAGGAACTCCATCAAAGAAAAAAGATAAGTAAACTTTGGGACCATTTCTCCTTATACCCAAATTTTATATATCCTCTCTCTCTCTCTCTCTCTCTCTCTCTCTCAATTTGAAGGAAAACGAAAGAAAAGAAAAGAAGAAAGACATTTATGTTCATGGACTGTTCATTTATTATATATTTGACACTTTGAAGGTGTATATAAGTGTAGTTAAAGATTCATGTATTTTAATGTTCCCACGGGGTCTAAGTTGTTATTTGCATTGTCTTCTACGAGTTTGTCATATTTCTTTTCCAGCTTCTGTTCGCCTTATGTTATCTTGCTTAAAATTGTCCTATAAATCCCTTTAAAGCATCACACGGGAAACCGGAATTGCCGACTACTATAAAAAATATTATTACGTCTCAACCTAGAGGTCCATATCTTCCATTGTCTAGGGGAGGAAGTTTAGTGGCCTTGGTGGGTGTGTGTATAGTGTGAAATTTGGAACCCCTTGCCAGTGGCGGTCAGTCTGGACATAAATTGATCCTCCACATAATATGCCAGTTCTTATATGCCTGAGAAAAAAACTCTGAACGAGGACTTATTCTACGAGGGATCAAGTGCCAACCTGCTCTGTCTTCACACGTGCGAAAATAAAGTCCCGTTCTGGGATAAAAGTGAAGTTTCCGTGTCACAATAGCTAGAATACTTAGAAGAGTCCTGGAAACCTGAGGAAACTTGTCACTCAGACTTTAGTGAAGAACTACTAGTTAAAACTGGTGTGAAAAAGCTGCATAATAATATTGATATCATAATTGTCATAAATAGTCTTGAAATATGAACATGAAATAAGCTTTTGAGTAATGGTCTATCGAAACAAAAATATTTCTGATACACCATAAAATACAAAGTCATGTGGTATCTATGACTTTTTCAATGTTGAAACTAATTTTATTCCCTCCTCCCAATGCATTTGATTGTTAATATATAATTGATATTATAATGCTAGTCTTTGTTAGTATTATAAATTTACACAAATTTTTTCTTTGTCACTTTTTCTTTCTATTTGCATATAGTTCATAGGTGTCTTACACACACATTGATAAAAATAAGGTCACTTTGAATTACCGATTTTAAAATTTGGATTGGCCATTTTAAGTATTTTTTTCAGAATCATTTTTAATAATGATCTTGTCATACATACTCATTTAATATATTGAGTTTTATATAAATCTTCTGTATTCATTGCATTAAGCCTATTCTGTATTTACTATCTTAGTTTAATATCTTACTTTTTAAAAAAAATCATAAATATTGCAAAATGTACATATGTAATTAAAATTATTTTTATAATAGAATTCTGTGGATTCTACTAAATCTGACTTGACTATTAATTCCATCTGAAATTTAAATTCTGTTACATCCAGATGACTTGAATTAATATACATGAGAATTTTGTTTCGCTATAAGTACTCAAACTTTATATGTACTTAATATATTGTGGTGAAATTTTTTATTTGCACAATAGCATTAAAATGTTTTAACTTAAAGTATAAAACAGTTCTTAATCTGCTACAACTTAATACTAGTCTAAGGAGTCTGCATGCGTGTTAACACTGATCATTATAATTCTTCAAGGGAGATAACTATAAAAATGCTACTTATAAGTATGTCTGTTTATAATCAACCTCTACAGCTGCTGTTTTGTGGGGTGCTGCTTTGAGAATTTGTTCAAAATGGCATGCAGCATCTTTGTGTAATTCCCATCTAGATTTTTCTCCAAGCAGTGCTCCATAAAACTGCAATTATATGGCAACTTGCCTCCCATCTCACAAACCATCCAAGCAAGATGAACAAAACATGTTGAGCTTTGATAGAAAAACAGGGACAAACTAATAAGCAAAATTCTCCTGTGGGCTCCCGCACATGGACACACCAGTGTTGACTGACTAGCAAAGTCTTATATTCATTAATTCTGTGTGAAAACAGGATGCCGTTTATAAGACCTGCACAGAGCAATAGCCTGTAAGGATGGATGGTGAGAGTCAGGAATCTGTGCTCTCAGCCTGACTTGATGATTTATTATTATTATAAATTCTATGAATTGGATAAAACTCAACCTCAAGCTTAATGGCTTTTAGTAAGTAATAGCTCAAAGCTCTTTTTCTGTCAGACAACTTTTAGATAAAAATTGAAGATAACTTTAAAAAGCATTTGTTGTCGACTAAGCTTTGCTTCGTCTGGTACTCAGGTTGCTATTGTTTCTATGCAGTCAATCATCTAAGAACTGTCTAAGTAGGTGATTTGATGGAAACCAGCACTTTCAATATAACTTGGCTGTAAACTCAAAGCATGCTTTTATATAATCAACATTTGATAAAGAAATTCCTGGTTTATTTTGTGAATATTTTCCATGTTTACTCTTTTTATAGAATAGACTAGTCTAATCAGTGCATAAATGATGATGGATGTATGATCCCAGGATTCAAAGAGGAATCACAGATGTGTCCGCCACTTTTGTAATCAAACCATTGTATTGTGAAAGAAGATGATTTTGTTGGAGGCATTGTCTATGTCATTGGAAAAACACAGTGAGATAAACTTTTCCTATCACCAGGGGAATAAGATTGATTACTTCATTGTTATATGATAAGAGACGGTCTTTGATTAAGTTTGATTCTTGAAGCAGCTGAATTCTCAACAAGCTTTGAGGAACTGTGCCAAGTTCCTCCAGACTAAATTCTGAAAGAAGATTTGAAAAAAAAAATAGTTGTGTAGATTTAAACAGGATTCCTTGAAATGACAGCAGAAAACATACAATATAAAAACTGACTTATTTGAAACGGTAAATAAAATGGATGATTAAAAATACAGTGTTTGTCAAGTTCTTTTCATTATGATGTAAAAAACAGTGATAGGTAGTTTTTGAGCATCACACAAGAAGCAACCAAGTTCCCTCCACCAACAATAACTTCCACCACTTATCACTGTCATAAGAACATCAGGAACAGAAATGGCTTTGATTGCCTATTGATTATCATTGAAGATTTTTTGTATCAATGTCATCTTTAACTAATAAGTAATATCATTACTTTCTGAGATTTATTGTAGTATTCCAATTGAAGATTTTCTAAATATGCTCAGACAGAGTTACTGTATTGAGTACCCATTAAGAGGTCACTGAATGTAATTAGATAATCACCAGTGAGGGTACTTACTTTTTGTTATGAGCAATCAAGTTTGATATCAGTGCAAGATAACAATCAATGACAGTGTTGAGAAGAGGAAAATCTTGTATTTTGTTTTGGCGCGCAATTTAATTCAACACTGAATTTCACCCAATCAGGATGACATATCCTATTCAGCCCGGACCTTCATTTCCGGCTAGCAAAACGGGTGAGCGGCCAAACACACTCTCTTCAGCTTGAGGCGGCGACCAGAACAGACGTGCCTCTGGTCGTCCCGGCTTAGCGATGCTTTTTAGCTAAACAAGCCACCCAGTGTGGACATCTCACTGTGGCTTTAACACTAGCAGCAGCAACATGGACACTCAACGAAGGAACCATCTAATTTATGTATTCTTTACGAGGAATCCCAGTGGAACATAAATTAAAAGCATTCAGCATGCCTTCCACAGGCACCACTTCTTGTCACTCCAAAAATTTACTATGTCGATCCGAGCGCCACTCCGCTCTCGACACACAAAACTACACGGTGACCTTGAATACTTCCCTCACACATCCAACGACACGCTGACATCTCAACACCTCGCTAAGCCATTTCGTCTCAAACATCCAACAAGCCTAAACACCACGAGTCTTGCAGCACCAAGAACAAACCAAATATTCAAAGCTGCAAATAAAGAACTTTCGTTGTTATGTGTGTTGTTAAAGCAAAGTTTCGTAATTCATTTGTTGCCTTAAAAAATATAGCACTAAACAATAAACCATTTCACCGTACCGCTAGAAATTGGTGATCCCGAATGGCACTTTTTGAATTGCGAAACAAATAAAAACTATTCATAACAACACCTTTCAACCTTCGCCATCTTACTTCATCTTCAACCACCTTATTATTTCCAACAAGCATTAGCGAGGGCCTTACCACACTTGTAGAGGAAACGATACAACGTAAACACACATACGTTACACCCTTTTCCTCGCTGAACCAAACAAACTTTTCCTTGCTTACCAACAACAAAAACTTCAAACATCACTAAAAATTAACCTCGTAAACGAACAACCTTCTGATAGCAATTAGTTTTGTTTTAATCTCTTGTATCTTTTAGTCGTTAAATAGTTATAATAATAATAATAAAAGATTCTCAGGATGTGTAAGAAAAATTAAAATTTCCATTTCCATATGAAAGTAAACAAAAACAAAATGTTATTGCTTACATCAATAACATATACAATGCCTCTTTTTCTGTCCACGCAAAAAATTGGAATCTTTCTCTCTATCCATATGCACACACACACACACACACACACACACACACACACACACACACACACACTCCTCTCTCTATCCACACACAATGTGTGGTTCAAAAAAGAAATCTTATAAAAGAAGCTGAAATATTTTAGTAGATTAATTTAAAATTTCTCTTTTAATATATATTCTAATGTAAAACACTTAAAATGATAATTTGTTCTAGTTTTGCTGATTGTTGAATATCTTTGGAAAAACTACTTCATATTTGAATTCTTTTTTTTTTTTTTTTCAAATACAAAATGCCTGACCAGTTCATAATATACTGATCCTAGACAGTAAGCCAGGAAACAAAAGTGCAGATCCACATAAATGCCACATTTTTTACAGGTACTTGTATATATATATGTGTGTGTGTGTGTGTGGTAATTTACTAAGCTTTTTGCTTAGATGTGGCACAAGGCCATATGAAAGGGGCACCCAATGAGACTCGAACTCACTCGTGTAGGTTTGCTAGTCGAGCTTGCTAACCATTACACCACCAGAGGCGCCTGTGTGTGTGGTATTGTAAAAAGCTCATTAAACTGTCAAACAGTTGGAATTGTCTGCTAGATTATTCCCCTCACATGTATTCTATGGTGATGGACCTGAATTATTAAACTGATATAGATATTTACTAAGCCAAGCTTAGCTTAGCAGAATGTTATGGATAATCCTGTTATCTTTTTACAGGTCCTGCACTTGGTATATGTATAATGCACACAGATATGCACATACAGTATCAATCATTAAGTATATGCCCTCTTTCTTTTTTTTTTTTTTTTTTTTTTTAAATAAAAAGTTAATTTTCTTCTAAATCATAGATATATGGATTTTATCATTTCTAGTAGAACATTTTGCTATGAAAATTGATATTAAATAATATTTATTTCCAAACTAAAGCATTGAAACTATGTAACCAAAAATAAAATTATAGCATCTTTATAAATAAAAGTAAAATTGCTTAAATATATGAGATGTACTTAATTTTGGATTGCTACATATTCATATTTTTGGTTACAAAGTTTTAATGTTGTATTACCTGGTAATAATTTCAAACAATATCTATTTTGTTTGTATAATTTTCCACTTGAAATAATAAAAACCTGTTATCTTTGGTTTGGATTGTTTTTAACAGCATGTCAACCTATCCAGGGTTAATTTATGCCTAGATGTTAGGGAATCAGATTCTTTGTATGTTCATATTTACATTTTTTGTGTACTTGCTTTCTAAAAGTATGTTGTTTTGGGTTTTTTTTTACACATAGTCCTATTGAATTTGAATGATTTTTAAACAGATCTCTTTGACCCATAGATGAAAATCCTAACAGGTGCAACAATTCTAGGTCAGAGTGGACCTGGAAATAATGGCAATGAAAGGGTACTCCAGTTCTCCACTAATGAAATCTCACCATCAGATGCAGTTGAGTGTTATTTCCAGGACGACTTTTTTTTTTGGTGGGGGGCATAATTAATCTCTGGGTGGGAAAACAGTTAGTGTATTCTACACCTTGCTGACAGGTTATTTGGTTCAAAGAGAATTTAAATTTTATGTCTTATTTATAGGTGATATTGTATATCTGTGTTTGTCTATCTCAACTTATACATTTTTGGTTTATCTAAATCTTTATAGATGGTCTTTTTGTAATGCCTGTGCTTTCCTGTGACCAGCTAATATAATTCATCTCATCCTCATTACTGCCGTCATTACTAATAATACAGATTTTCAGCAGCAAACCAAATCCTGTCTGTAGAGTGGGTGGGTGGGATTCATGCATAACCACTTCTGACATTTCTGGAACTGTTTGCTGATTCTCTTCCCTTTTCCTGTCTCTCTCTGATGATAACTTTGATTCATTTACTTTATGGGGAAAGGTAATGTAGCCATTTAATGAAGTGAACCATGATTGGCACAGCTTACCCTTCCCCTTTATTCATAATTTCTGACTCCATTAAGCACAAGTTGAAGCAGTTAGCACAAAAGCATGACTGCTCTTTTTCATTGTTATTTCTCTTTCTTCATCTCAATAGAACCTAGAATATGCTGACTACATCTTCTACACCCTCCTTTATCCCCCCCCCCCGTATGTCCTAAGTAAGGCACTAAAGTGCTTCTTGTGGCAAGACTCTGATTTTTGAACCGGTGCATAGTAGTACCTGTTAGGGTCCCATCTATGGGTCATATAGTTGTTTGAAAATTATTCAGGAATACTTGAAAACCATATGACTAGAAGTAGAGTAGTAGTACCTATTAGGGTCCATTGATAGGACAGATAAAACCGTTTGAGATAATGAAGAGTTGTCCAGTTTAGAATAATTAAGTTGGGTGACCATAGTTAAGGGTGACCCAAAGGGTCTCTTTTTAATAGCTACTGCATCAAGTTGTAGGGAAGGGTGCTACTCCTTTACCTGGATTGCTCCACTAACTCTTGATGCATACCTTATAATGCTGAGTGTTAAGCAAGGAGGTGTCAAGTACCATTTATTTGAGTCTTTGGTATGACTTGACTTGGGATTGAACCCTGGCCTCCTAACAAACACTCTAACCATTATGCCATATATATATATATATATATATATATATATATATATATACCCATACCCATACCCAAACCCCTCCACCATAGGCAGGATATGACACAGTCAGTTTTTAAGCATAGTAAAGCTGGTTTGAATTCAGAATTTTCCTTCTCCTTGGCTGGTTGTCTAACCAAAGTTAAAGAACCTAGTCTTTCTCTACTGTTCACTTATAGGTATCAGATCAATTGATGCCTTTCTGTCAAGCATTAGAAGTGAAATGCAAATAGCTTTGTTCAGGATTTGAATTTGAGTTTCCAATTTCAGTATCTAGGACAATAATTATTACACTATGTAGTGTACCAAATAGAATTAAGCCCAGTCAGCTGTGGTTGTAGAATACACTGACTGGATCTCTGTTGAGGGGTAAGACCCCCCCCATCAGTGTCCTAGATATAGCTCTAAACCATCTGATGGTGAGGCTCAAGTCCTGGAGATTTGGAGAATGTGGAGTGTCATTACTCTCATGTCCACTCTGCCTTGGAGTGGTAGTACCTGTTAGGGTTCTCTCTATGGCTCAAATAGAACTGTTTAATCATTTACTAGACTTAAAACTATATAAGTTGAATAGAATTACCAGTGTTGAATAGAAATACTTGAAACCATTTAACTGTGTGCACATAAAACTTTTAGTGTTAGATGTAAATACTTGAAATATTTAACTATGTACAAAAAATGTGTTCTGGCTCATTAATAAATAATTTTACAAGTATTTACAAATCATATATAATGAATGTGTATAAACAGGATTTGGCATTAAATAACTTACAAGGTTTGATATGCCATAAAACACAACTAACCTATAATTAGATGCAACATCATAGTGAGTGAATTCAAACTCCATTTGCACTATTATGTTTACTATTGGGAAAAATATGAATTCCTTTATCTTCCAGCTATAGATTAAATAACCCCACTGCTGTTTTTCTACAAGAAGCATAAAAAAACCCATTGTTGTTCCATTAAACAATGAAACCAAAGAAATATCTAATTGGAGACTACTTTAATTGTTATTCTGACTTTGACATAAAATAACCCAACAAAGTTTGATAGGCCATAAAACCAGCCCACCTGTCTTTGTAATATTCTTATTGTAAATGTTCTTCATTATTCAATTATGAAATCTATATATTTTGATTCTTATTGTAAATGTTGTTTATATATATATATATATATATATATATATATATATATATATATATATATTCTTATTGTAAATGTTCCTTATTACTCAATTATTAAATTTATATATTATGATTTTTTTCCTCTACTTAAGTTTTGCTTTTTGTTTTATTTTCTCTTGTTTTTGTTTTATACATTATTATTTCTATGAAGCTTTTTTTTTCTATGTTATAGTTTTTATTTTTTATCTGTCTAGACTGCAAAGGATAAAAAATAGTTTGCTACAGAAGTAGAGTTCACTAAATACAATCTACCACTCTATAACCAGCAAACTATATAGATATTAAATTGATAAAAAAAACGGTCTATATTGGTATCTATTTTCAGGTTGTGGATATTTATCTGTATACAGGGATAATAATACCTTTGGTGGCTTTGTATAAACTGCAGACATCTAGCAAAACCCATACCTATACCAGTAAATATAATACAGAAGTACTATCTTGAATATTTCCTGCTCACCCAAAAGTGAGTGATCAAAACTTAGATGGACAGGGAGAAAGCAGAATATGATGCATTATTCTCTAAGTTCTGTCATTTTGGTCAAATAATTTGAAAGAAAGTCAAGGATCTTCATAATTCTAAAAAAAATATAAGATGTAATCATGTTAATTAAAGAAAGTATTTAATTTGATTGTTAAAAATACCATGCAAATTGTAGAATTTAAGTTATTTCCTCTTATTTTAATTTCTTACCAAGATAGATCACCATTATTACCCCCTCCCTCTTACTCTTGTTTTTATGTGTGTGTATATATTTTTAATTGTTACTGGAATATTGTCCTAAAATTTTCACAGTATAATGTTTGATCTTTGTGATTGATATTTACCACTGAATTAAATGCATTGCCAAGTGAGAAGATTGTTAAAAATAGATATTTGGTATGTTTATTTGTTTGTGTTATATATATACACTAGCTATTTGATTTCTTTTAAGTTAATAGAACATATATCTAACAAAAATAAATAAAATATAACCTTAAAATGTGAAAAAAAAACACACGCACCGAATATAAAAACTGAAGATTTGGTTTTATGAAGTAAGTTGTTGACTTTTATGGGAAAATTTATTTGCCTTATTTTTTTGGTTAACTTTTTGGGTAGATGGTTGGAGATAACAATAAGGCTAATAACATCATTGGGTCATAAAAAAGTTAAGGTTATAACAATATTATCAAAGCTATCAAAATAATAAAAAAGAAAACAGTTTTTTTCAGAAATAAGATTGGGAACTAATAATAAAACATAGGTTATTAGAAAAATAAGATTGAAAATGAATAATTATTTTCCTTTTTAAAAAGCAATATTTTAAGCAAAATAAACTCTTAGCCAATCTTGTTATCAGAAAACTATTACCTTTGTCAAATTATATAGCAATCTATTAAGAATTTTATTTAAAGTGAGAAGTGGTTGGTTTGTGACAAAATCTTATGTTGGATGTCAACAAACAAACCAGCTTTTATTTTATATATATATATATATATATATATATATTCCTGAGGATACAGAAAACATACATTATTTTTTCTTTCTTTTTTTTTTTTTTTTCATAAATTTGTATGAGCTAGCAAAAAGAAAATCCTGTTAAATTTCTTCTTTTTTTTTTAAATCATGTAAATATCTTTAGCCAAATGAAAACTGTCAGTATAAGCAAGTAATAATATTTAGCTTGACATGGCCCATATAAATGTCAATGTACTAAAATTGATTTTCATAGCTTTTGTGTTTCTTTCCACTTGTCTCTCTTACCTCTTCATAATAATACATATTGCTGTATCTCTCTTTCTACTAGCATTCAAAGAAATGATTACCTTTATTTGATAAGTGCTAGCTAGACAGTTTCAATTCCTAAGTCCACTGAATTTCAGTGCTTTTTCAATGAGCATAGCTCTCCAGAACAGCTACCATTATTAGCTTTAAATTAGTTTTCTTGGAAGTTGTGAAAAGGCAAGTAACAATATGCCTGTCCATGTCCATAAAATGTGACAAGACTGGTTTGTTCCCTATATTTGTTGCTGTGCCATAATGCAGAATGAATAAATTGTTTTGGTTTCTCTGTGGGTTAATAAAGACCATGGAAGATCAATCTTGTTTTCAATGAAAACATTGTTCACCAGCTCATTATCCTTTCGTGATGGCAGTTGAGTAAAAGCAAAAAAAAAATAAAACAGTATTGCTTGACCCAGATAAGTGTTACTGTGTCAAAAAATGTTTGTTTCATTGTGTGTGTGTGTATATATATATATATATATATATATATATAATACGTAATTTAACATTTTTTTAAAAAAGTATTTGAGTTTGTGTGCTTCATCTTCTACTTTACTCTCTCATTTTCTCCTCTTTTTTAAGCTTTCTCTGTTTCCAGCCACCAACAGTCTCATTACTTCCATTTCTAGTTTCCTGCCATCACTTGTCTCATTATTAGAAGTTCTACTATCATTCCAATTATTTTTCTTTGGCTGCAACCACTGTAAATCATAAAAAAAATGGCAATGATAGGAAAAAATTGATGGATTTGAAAATTGTTTCTTTCTTTATTTCTCTCTAAATTATTGTAATTTAAAAAAAAAAAAAAAATTGTGTGTGTGTGAAAATTACATTGAATATAGATTTTTAAAGCACGCAGGCTATCTTCCGTTTCAGTTTTCAGAAAGTTTTATGCTCATAGTAATCAGTACATTCATTTACTTGTAAAATTTTCATTAACTGTTGATCTCAGTCTGTGTGAATGAAAAATGCATGTATAAATGGTAAATATATTTATTTGTATAAAATCGATATTTAGACTAGGGTTTTATTTTATTGTAAAGTTGGCGACTGTAGTCAAAGGTTGCCTTAAGGCTCTTTTTTCAGTAGCTACTACCCTGAGGTGTAGGAGAGGGCGATTCTCTTTTCCTTGGATTCCTCCACTTTACCCTTGATTCCTATCTTACAATGCTGATTGTTAAGCAAGCAGGCATCAAGTACCATTTTTTTTGAGTTTGGTATGACTTGACCTGGAATTGAACCCCTGGTCTCCCAGGTGGAATGGTAGCACCTGATAGGGCCCTATCTATGGGTTAAATAGAACTAAACTCCATACTTATGCTAAACTGAATTGTTTGAATTAGAACTGTTTGACTAAACAGAATAGCTTGAAATAGAAATGTTTTTGATAATTAAACTGTGTACTTACATTTAAACTGTACTTATGCTAAACTGAATTGTTTGAAATGGAACTGTTTTTGACATGGAAACTGTACTTCCATTAAACTGAATTGTTTAACATAAAACTATTTTGATATTTAACTGTGTGTGAAGAAAATCTATACTTAACTGAATTCGTGGAATTAGAACTGTTTGAGTAAACTAAATGACTTGAAATAAAAATGTTTTTGACAATTAAACTGTACTCATGCTAAACTGAATTGTTTGAAATAGAACTGATTATTTGTATAAAAATTGATTTGGCATTAAATAACCTACAAAGGTGGATATGCCATAAAACCCAAACAAACAAGAAACCAATCTACTCACTGTAGATTAAATTGATTGATTTTAAGAGTATGTCAACCCATCTTGGGTTATTTTATGTCTAGAGGGTAAGGGAATAATTTCATTGTACATTTAGATTTAGATTTTTTGTGTAGTTGTTTTTTGAGTTTCTTTTTTTTTGTTTTGTACATAATCCTATCAAATACAAATAATCTTTTAAACAGATCTATTTTGACCCATATATGGAACCCTAACAAGTACTACCACTCCAGGTCAGAGTGAACCAGAGAATAATGGTTTAAAGAGGTACTGTTATATATTCACAATGAGGGATGTACATGGATGAAGAATGACCATAATACTCTTTATAATAATATAACTCTCACACTTTATTCTTGGCTGGGGTTGAAGCTTCTGTAGTGTGTGAGAGACAGACGAAGACTGGGACAGATTAAGACAGATTGCTATATTGACCGATAACTTCTTCTCTTGACCATAGCACACTGTGTTATCTTCAAGACCCCACTTAGCACTTTTTCCACATCTTGGCTGGGGTTGCTCAACTGGAGGCTGCTTAGGGCCACTGAGCTCAGCGGGGTGCTCTCACTGACTGCAAGCTGGCTCTGATTCTGGCCTTCACTGCCTCCAACTCCAACTGCTGTGGGAATCTGCATGTATTATTTCATAAGTCTCACTTACTACTGATTAGATCATGTGATCTTCTGGTTATTTACACTGGTGCATCTCTGATGGACGGGTTGGTCAAGGGTCAATATGTAACAGTTCTCCATACTACCAATATTTTCAAAAATGGAACTTCATCATCAGATGCAGTTTAGTGTCATACCCAGGACATTCCTTGCGGTGGATATACTCTGCATATTCTATACCCTGTTGACAGTGTGATGTATTAAGTGAAGAATGTGTGTAAAATACTTGCTTTTGTAAACATTTCTATTGGTAGATAAATTCTAGTCTCAATGAGAATGAAGGTGTGTAGGAATGTCTTGTTAGTTTTATAATAGGATTTCTGATCTCTTAGTTTTCCAAGAAAAGTAACAATATAATTGAAGTTTTTTTTCATGAACTTTACAGAATTGCAGATGAAGTTGGTTTGACTTAATAAAAGTTAATGTTTTTGATTAGGTATATTGATCTATTTTCTATTATTGGTAAGATCTAAACACAAATTATTAAAGTGTACTCAGTTAGTATGAGATTTCCTTCTTTGAGCTAGTTCTGAAAGGTCCTTGGCCTGACCAAGAAGGGGATGTTTTAGAACCATCAACTATACATGCTATTCTACATATTGATCCTTAAGGTCATCATACTTGGTACATGTTTATTAAGTTTCTTTAACACTTTTTCACACTCTCTCTCTTCTAAAAAAGGAGGAATTTTTTTCTTTCTTTGTTCGGCCAAGTACTTTTCAACATCCCTTCATTGACTGAAATCCCATTCTAACTGGAAATATTTAAATATTTATCTTTGGATAATTTAAAATCTACTTGTATATAAAAAAACAATATGACTTTTTTACACACACACACACACACACACACACACACACACACACACACACGAGAAAGACAGTAAACGTGATCGTATATAAATATAGAATATGAAAAACAAAATATGAAAATGTATTTTTTAAACTAATATTTGCTACATCTTGGTCTATCTGATCATCCTCAGGGCAGTAGTTTAAAATGGAATGAGTTTAATATTGGATAGTGAAAAAAATTTTTCATTTGAAACATTTAACAAAGTTATGGGGATGGTTGGATAGACCAAAATGTTGGGAAATGTTTATATCATGTTTATTATAATTTTATAGATAATTTGAATATTTTGTTATATATGTTACCTTTGTTCATTTAAAGAATTAATTTTTATTTAAAGTTTCAATCTTTTAAAATGCATTAGTTGTTCTGTACTTTTCCAACCTTTTATGAAAGTTGAATATTTGAATCAATGAAATGTCAGAAAATTCTTTCAGATTTTCTAAGTAGTGTAAGCAGCAGCTCTTTAATGCACAAACATTGAAATAAAAATTATCTGAATCTCTCTTCTTTCTAAGCTATTACTATTTCTTTCTTTGATTTTTAAGAAAGTCTTTTCAAAAAGCTCTTCATTTTCTTAAATTCTTTTAAAAAATGTGAAAAGTATAATTTTTAAAGACTGTTATAAAACATTACAGAATTAGAATTTAGGTTTCTGGATTATTTGATCATATAATAATGATTTTGATCCAGTTAAAAAAGAAGAGAACATTTTAATCATAAGTCACCATTAAGATTAATAAAAGTGATTGCTAGTTATGTAATGGTTTTAGATGTAGCATTAATTTTTCTAATCAATTGTTCAGCATCAGTGATTTAAGTAGTTGAAAGTCTAACAATACAATAATAAAAGTAGTGATTTTCTTCTTTTAAGTTTTCAACTTAGAAGACACTTTTCAGCAAAAAACAAAGTTCACCATACAAATCCATTCATAATGTTTGAAGAGAAAACCAAGGTAGATAATTAAAAGAAAGTTATGATTAAGGCATTCAAATTTTCTGATTTAATAATTAAAAAAAACAAACTATTGCTCCTTTGTGTTTGTATAGAAGTGCTCATGGTGTAATGGTTATCATTGTTGGAAGTGGAGTTAGCTAGCCAAGTTCAAATCCCGAACAAGGCTGTTTGCATTTCACCTTGTGCTAATGCTCTTGGGAAAGGTATGAATCAAACTATTCTTTCAGTTCTGGGTAAATAGTATGGCAGATTAGGCTCATTAACTTTGGTTTGGCAACCAGTCTAAGAGAAGGAAAACTCTGAATTAAAACTTTTGGAAGGTTTGGCATATTATATGGTAATACAGAGAAGAAACTTATGAAAAGGGTTTAGTTCTAGTTAACTCTCAAATGATTGATATCATTTGTAGTGCACAATTGACCAAACCAAATTATGGAATAAATCTTCGTTTTTGTAAATGCTTTCTTTTAGACATTTCTGTGTTTCACCTATGTAAACTTTTTAACACATGGTATATGGAACCATGCATATTCCTGTTTCAGATATGCCTTACTCACACGTTTCTTTGTTTGGGTTTCATGGCATATTCACTTTTGTAGGTTATTTAATGCCAAATCCATTTTTATACAAATAAACAATTCTATTTAGCATAAGTACAAAGTTTAATTGTCAAAAACATTTCTATTTCAAGCTATTCAGTTTAGTCAAACAGTTCTAATTCAAACAATTCAGTTTAGTATAAATATAGATTGTTTACACACAGTTAAATGTCAAAACTTTTCTATTTCAAACAATTCAGTTTAGCATAAGTACATAATCTAGTTCTATTTGACCCATAGATAGGGCCCTATCAGGTGCTACGAGGTGCCTTCAATAAATTTCCAGATTTTTTTTGTACAGGCATTTAAAATTGTCATAGACACTTGAAAATTCAGTATGTTATTGCTATACACCTTATGAGATGACTGACCAATTTTTATGATTTCAGGTTCAAATGAACAGTTACAGCAGGAATTGGAATACACCCTACTAAAGCCTGATTGTCACAGCTGGTGAATTTCAAAAATGCAATCTGGATGTGAGGACACTTTAGAAGAACGATATGCAATAAAATTCTGTTTTAAACTTGGAAAAAAATGCCACAGAAACAATGTATGGAATGCTTCAGACTGCTTTTGGAGCATCTTGCATGAATCGAACATGAGTTTTTGAGTGGCATGAGAGATTCAAGGAAGACAGGGAGTCTGTGAGGGATGATGAGAGGTGTGGGAGGAGTAAGGAAATCAATACACCAGAGTTGATTGGCCAAATAAAGAATTTCAAGGATAAGGACTGTCATGTGTCTATAGAGACAATAAGGGCACAGTTTGATGTCAGTGTGGAAACTGTACACACAATTATTTGCAAGGAACTGAAGATGCAGAAGATTCACGCAAAGTTTGTCCCAAGGGTGCTCAGAGAAGATCAGAAAGAAAGATTTTGTCTTGACAGTAGGGAGATGGTTGAGCTGATCAATTCTGATCCTGCAGTTCTTGATGCTCTGGTGGCCTGTGATGAAAGCTGGATCTACTGCTATGACCCAGAGACCAAGAGACAGAGTTCCCAGTGGAAGCATGCTGGCTCTCCCAGACCCAAGAAGGCCAGACAGAGCAAATCCACCCACAAACTTTTGATGACTCCCACCTTTTTTGACAGCACTGGCATGATCTCCATGCACTGGGTTCCCACTGGACAGACAGTCAACAAAGAATACCATGTTGAGGTTGTAAGGGAGTTCAGGAAGAGATTCCTAGGGAAGAGGCCAGCACTCTTCAAATCAGGTCAGTGGCATTTCCAGCAGGACAATGCACCAGTTCACAACTCCATCCTAGTCACAGACTATTTGACCAAGATGGGCATCAAGACAGTTCCTCACCCTCTCTATAGTCGAGACCTTGCTCCTTGTGACTTTTGCTTATTCCCGAAGCTCAAGGAAAAACTTAGAGGCTGTCGTTATGAGACAATTGAGGAGATGAAAGAGGCTGTGATGAAGGTCATTGACATGCTCACAAAAGAGGACTTCCATGGGGCCTTCCAGAAGTTGTTGGAACAGTACAAGTGCATTGCAGCCGGAGATTACATCGAAGGGGACGAGAGTTTCATGTGTGTACTATCAATAAAAGTGCCTATACGAAGAAAGTCTGGAAACTTATTTAATGAACCTTGCCTACCTACATATATATATGTGTGTGTGTGTATATATATATATATATATATATATATATATATATATATATATATATAATGCTTGGTTTTCTTTATTTTTTTTATTTATTTTTTTTTATAGGTCTGTGTGTTTATCATATATGTATGTTTGTGTTATATTTTTTAGTTTTTGTGTGTGTGTGTGTGTGTATATATATATATATATATATATATATATATATATATATATATATATATATATATATATATATATATATATATAGTTAATAAACATACACACACACGTGTGTATGTATATATCTATTTGCATGTTTGTCCCTATGTATATTTGTATATATGAACGTGTGTGTGTTAGTATCTTTAATTTGTATAGTATTAGATTTTTAGTAGGGATTTTGTTGATCCCTGAGTATTCCAGTGTTTATTTATTTATTTATTTATTTTTTTGCTGATAAGTCGACTGTATTGAATTTTTCTGAGAGCAATTGTAATGCTCTTCTTGATCTTTCATTGTTTACTTTGGTGTTCAGATTGGTCAATGGGAGACTGTGATTTCTGTTTAAGTTCCGGATTTTTGAGAGAAAAGTTTTTCAATATATCTTTGATGATTTTCGGTGGATAGATTGGAGACTGAAGGAAGAGCGGTTTTGTTGGAGTAGATTTTCCCCTTCTTGGAGGAGTTGTCCTTGTATGAGTAGTCGATTGTGTATTATTTTCCTTGGACTACCTCATTGGATTTTTCTTTATTTTTGACTCCTTGTTTAGGTTATGCTTGCTGAAATTCAGCCGGGCTTAGTTTTTTCAAGTTCTCCTAACTCTTTGGCAAATCATTTGGTTCCAACTGGATCAGTTTCTCTACCAGATCTCTAAATTTGTTGTCTTGATGGATTGGATCCACTCTACTGGAAAGAGAGGCTTTTTTTTTTCTATGTAGGACCCTACTATTTTCCTTGCTTCCAGGAAGCTTATGTTCCCCTTGTGCTTTATTTGTAATATTTCCCTTTTTTTTATTGATATCACATAATCTTGAATAAGACATTTATTTTTATTTGAGCACTCTTCCTCCATGTGGTCTGGCTTCCTTTTGCAGCACTTTGCACGTGTCAGTCATCCATTGCAAGCCTCCCTGTGATGTCCATATTTTTGACATTTGAAGCAACTCAGGGTGTTGGGATATATTGTTTAACTCTTTCACTTTGGGAATATGGGGCTCATAAAATGTCTGGATGTAGGTACTGGTCTCTATCTGCTCAGTACCCATTCTGATCATATTTACCAACCCCTCCGCTCGGGCAGGATGTGACACAAAGTCAATTCCTAAGCGAAGTTTAACAGGTTTGAATTCAGAGTTTTCCTTCTCCTAGACTAGTTGCCTCACCAAGGCTGAAGAACCTAGTCTGCCCTACTATTTACCCATAGCTGGAGGGAGAATAATTGGATTCATACCTTTCCCAAGGGTATTAGTGCTATGTGAAATGCAATCAGTCTCGGTCAGGATTTGAACTCGTATCGCCGTGTCCAATTCCTACGACGGTAACCATTACACCACCGGCACCTCCAGTATCCATTCTGATAGTGATTCTTTTGATGTTCCTCATGCCCTGTTTTCCCAGGGCTGCTGTCATCTTTATTGAATCCAATGAGTGTTAATTCTCTTGTGGGGAAATGCTTTACATTTGGTAGTATGGAAGCTTTTTATCTTAAGGATGTTTTTGGCCTGCCTTTGACTGTACACTTTGATAAGCAAGTTTCCTTTTCAAGTTTTCTTTGTTTTGTTGCATAGCTCTTTATTCCATTACCTTTTCAATTAAGAAATGGAAGAATTTCACTAGACAAACCTTCACCGAAGATTCAGTGGCAGTGAATCTGGAGAAGTTTGCTGCCTCATTCCCTGAATCTGATTTAGATAAATTTCTTTTCTTTTTTTTTTATTAGAAGATGCCAGAAGTGATCTTTATTTTTTGCTGATCCCATACTCCACCACCCATCAAAGAGTCCAACTTGTGTTGGGAATATTTCGAGGGGGAAACCCATTTACCTTGGTTCAGATGGATATAAACAGTCAGTTTACTCAAGCTGGGAGTAGGTGTTTTGAGCCGCTACCAATTTCACGTCTTCAGTAAATGTTACTAATTACTGTGTAATTTAGCAGTGGTCAAATTCCTATTTGCTTGATGCAATTGACCCTCATCCACTGCCTTCTAGCAACTAAGAGATAAGGGCTGGGTGCTTGCTGCATATGTAGATTGAAAAATATGGTTGGGACAAAACAAATAGTTGCTAGGGCTTGACAAGACTAGCTGATTGATTGGATTGGGCCTGTTTGACTGCCTGTCAAGCCCAGTAGAGGCCAAAGTGATGTGCTGCAAGTTACTTGACCCTCCCAGTTTCTGGGCCAAGTACTGCTCAACCCTCAGGATCCCATCATTAAGTATCGGCCGCGGCCAACAGGTGGCCTCATTGAGGAGGAGTATTACCCCTCTGCAGTGGTGCAGTTAAGATATTCTACAGCCCCAGTATATATATAATGTGTGTGGGTGGGTGTGTATGTTTGTTTGTATGTGATATATGTGTTTCAAAAATAGGCAGCACTGATCATTGTTTGAAACGTGCTTTGCATCACCTTCAAACAGTTCAGCATGCTTTGAACTGGATTTGGTCAGATCAAAGCATCAAAATAAAATGTGTGACTCTATGCCATAATGTGCATGAGTGTAATGTGTACGTTATATGAATGATCGTTAATAATGTTTTTTTTTTTTTGTTTTTGTTTTTTTTAAGAACACATCATCAGCATTTAAAGCAAATACCTTTACGAACTTAAGCTACAAAAAGGAATTTTTTTCTGTTTGTCTTCATACCCTGTCCAGTGACAAAAGCTGTTGGTGGCACCAGGGATAGCAGAACTGTTGTAGCCATTGAAACTGTTGTATCACTTCTAGTTGCCAGCTAATGAGGACAGGGTATTGCACATATTTTTTTCACACAAATGATGAAAAAAGTGTGTGTGTGTGAGAAAAATCTTTAAAAAAACAGTTATGGAATACTTAGCCTGTACCGATTTTTTATTTTATTTATTTATTTTTTTCATTCATTTCATTTTTAAACTGGAATATAATTCAGAAGATATGTCATATATACATGTTGCCCTGATGAAAAACAAATTGAAAAGTTTAATATTGGCAGAATATTCAACTATGAATTAACACATCCTTTGAAAACCTTTTTTTCATATTTTTAGATTTACATAGCATCAGATTTATTTCCATTTTCTCTCATTTTTATATATATATATATATATATATATATATATATATATATATATATATATATATATAGTTATTAGCTGAATATTCAACTGAAATTTTAAATGTATAAAGTTCAATCTATGTGATTAATGGAGAAGCCTTGGGCTTAGCGCATTGACAAGGAAGTAGATAATGTGAAATAGATATTATAGAAAGTAAATGCTTTTTCTATCACTTGACTATGAATGATAAACGTTCATGTGTTCGTGCACATGGACATACATATATTCTCTCTTATCTTTTTTTCTTTTTCTAGTATTCAGCCTCTCCAGAAACGCAACCCCCCCTCTCTCTCACACATATATATATACTTTCGTATTTTTTTTCTCGTATTCAGCCTCTCCAGAAATACACTCTCTCTTGTTTCTCTCTCTTTCACACATACTCACACACACACACACACACACACATATATATATATATATATGTGTGTGTGTGAATTTGAGTAGTTTTTCTGGTGTTCAGCCTCTACAGAAAAATTTGTTTAAAAAGCTTGGTGCTCATACCTGATCATAAAGTATCTCTGGATACATTACTCAATAAACATTTCGTAGAGTTTATTCTTGGGTCAACCTTTAAGGGATTCTCTATTTTTACTCACCCACTTCCAAAGATGTTATGAAGAAAAAAATGTCTTTTTGGGACTGATTACATTCAAACATTGACCTTATTTTAGTATTTCAATTTTGATTAATTTTCTTTTAAGCTTCCAGTCTTTCCCATCAATATCAGACAGTAGATTAACAACAAGTCTGTATTTGTGGCACTTTTTTTTTTTTCTAGCTATGATTGGTCTACTTGCTGTATTGTTACTGTCTTGAATATTTAACCTAGTGACCTTCGGTTTGCTTTGCCAACACCAGAATTTGGGCAGCCTACATTACATATAATTAAGTATACGTCTAAGTGAACATAATAGACTTGATCAATGTCTGGCAAAGGCAAACAGTCACCAAAGTTCGGCTATATTATGTACATTCATGTAAACAAGTCTTGATAACCAGATTGGCATATTATGGTTTCATTAAGCATTGATCATTTGGCCACACCCGATTTCCATTGGGTAGTATTTCCTTTTTTATTAGATTTATTTTCTAGTCTTATTAATTGAAAATTTATTTAATTTTTGATTTGGAATTTGATAAATATACCGTTCAAAGAAATTTAAATTCAATATTATTATATTCAGAAAAATAAAATAAAATAAATAAAACAAAGTGACAGTTTTTCTAACATTCTAATTTTTGTATGTGTGTTACCATTGTGAACATTTTTGTTTGCCCAATAGTATTCAATCTATTCCTGTTAATTGAATACTATTGTGCTACTATTACACTGTACTTTGAAAGAGACTAACCAGTGACATTTCAAAGAAAAATTAATTAATTCAAGATATGGAGCACAGAATAAGAACAATTTACCCCTGTGCATTGAAAATTCCTAGTAAGTGACTATACTCTATCAGCAGGGCTTACAATATATCGACTGCATCTCTGCAGAGGGTTAACCCCTCCCCACCTCTTTCCAAATATGTTGGATATGAAACTAAATAGCATCTGGTAGTAAGTCTCTATTTCTGGAGTTAACCTTCATTTGCCATTACTCTTGGGTCTATTCTGACCTAGAGTAGTAGTACTTTGTAGGGTCCTATTTATGGGTCAAATAGATCTGTTTAAAAATGACTTGTATTTGATAGGATTGTGTGCCCTCCCCACCACCACCACCACCACCAAAAAAAAAAATCCTCTTAAGAAACAGCTACACAAAGAATTTAAATATGATCAATGAATTTGATTCTCTAATCTCTAGGCATACAATAACCCTAAATGAGTTGATATGCTGTTAAAATCAATCTGTCAAACCTGGAGTGGTAATACTTGTTAGGGTCCCCTCTGAGACAATGAAGTGTTTACCTGTTTAAAAGGATTGTGAAGATATGTTTTTGTACCATAAATCATCATCATTATCATGCAGGGCTGCTGGCACTGATTTCCCTGACCCTCTCCCATCACTCATCCCTATCATCCATCACTTTCAGCATGTCTTCCATGCTTCATCCTTTATTGGTGCAGAGCTCTTGTTAATAGGTTACCTTACCCTTGCTCATCCATGTGAGTGGGGTCCACTGGAGTACATCACTTATGAGCTCATTCTTACTTCTCCAGCAGTTTCCTGCATGTCTTGCTCATCTAGTTTGGATGGTTTTTGAGATGGGTGGTAAGTGTCCTTACAGCTGCTGCTTTGTGGGATGCTACTACCAGGACTTGTTCAATTCAACTCTGAGTATTCTTGAGCCATCAAGCTTTCTCTCCATACACTTGGTCTGCGTCCATGTGGTGCATCCATACAGCAGTATTGACATGACCATTTTTCCAAGCAGTGGTACCATATATAATTGGAAAGTATAATTGCTAAGTTGACTTTGGCATAAAATAAACAAACAAGGGTTGGCATGTTATTAAACTTGTCAACTGTGACTAAAAGAGACACCTGAAGATATAAAAGTATAACTACTGCAATGTTATAACTATGATAATAACTAAGCTGACAGTGTTTTTTCTATCAATTACTTAAGAAATTTATTCTACACTTGTTATTCAGAACATATTGTCACATCTTGAAATCATATAATATGGCGACATGCTGAAAAATTCTCAACCAATCCAAAAAGCAATGACCTTTTTAATTCCATTGAATGTTATTTATTTATTTTTTTGGTAGGGTTGAAGAAACTTGAGAAATGATGTGCCAAGTATATTGAACTGTAGGATGAATATATGGAATAGCATATACATTTCATGGTTTTAGATCATTCCTTTCTTCGTTACGCCAAGTACTTTTCAGTATCTCCTCATACATGTTATATATGCATTTACCAAACCTCTCCACGACAATCCTGATGTGACAGTCAGTTTTCAGCTGGAATTTAACAGGTTTGAATTCAGTTTTCCTTTTCCTAAATAAGTTGCCATTCCAAAGTTAAAGAGCCTGTTTGTCCTATTATTTATCCATAATTGGAGGAAGAATAGTTGGATTTATACCCTTTCTCAATGGTATTAGTGCTATATAAAATGCAAACAACCTTCTCCAGGATTTGAACTTAGGTTGCCTTGTCCAGGATTTGAACTTAGGTTGCCTTGTCCAGGATTTGAATTTAGGTTTCCTTGTCTAGGATTTGAATTTAGGTTGCCTTGTCCAGGATTTGAATTTATGTTTCCTTGTCTAGGATTTGAATTTAGGTTTCCTTATCCAGGATTTGAAGTTAGGTTGCCTTGTCCAGGATTTGAAGTTAGGTTGCCTTGTCCAGGATTTGAACTTTGGTTGCCTTGTCCAGGATTTGAACTTTGGTTGCCTTGTCCAGGATTTGAACTTTGGTTGCCTTGTCCAGGATTTGAACTTTGGTTGACTTGTCCATTTCCTATGACAATAGCCATTACTCAGTGAGCTCCTCCATCATACATGTTATGTTGATCACAGTTTCAATTGGTTGTAAAAAAGTTGTAATCTAAAATTTTGTCCAACATACACTTTTGATATTTGATAAGTCATCAATGTAACATTTTAAATGAATGGGATGAAATAAGAGTATTGTAGGTACTAACAACATGACTACCATACTACTACTTTCATATTGTAATAAATCACTACCTCTGATAGGGAAAAAAATCACCCAAAAACAGAGAATTGTCCAATTTTATCAAATTTTCAGTATTAATTTATTAATTAATTTTATGTTATTTCATCAAAAAAGTTGCAGATTTTTTCAGGTCACTCACTCTACCACTTCTCTGTGTGTTTGGCACTATTTAAGTCTGAATGTGTGAATGACATGGGGGGAGAGGAAAGAATTTTAAATTGGGAGCTGTTGAAAGAAAATAATATCCCAAATGTGAATATTGAATTTAAAGTTTTGAGAGCTTTAGTACATTTATTTGATAGAAAATATTGTTGCCTTTTAGATTATTAGGGAAATAATTCCATATCGATATGTGTTCTGTTTAAAAAAAGTGGGGACATTAAGTTTGCATTTGATTTGGACTGACTTTTCTCCAATCATAGGCTAAATCTGAAAATGTTATTAAATATTTTTACTCATTTAAAAATATAAATCTCAAAGTAAGAAACTTGGAGTTGTTTTATAAAAATATCTTTATTCATTTTTTTTTCCCTTCCTAGATATTAAAATTGTTAAATGAAAAAAAAAGTATACCTACAGTGATGCTCATTCAGGTTGAATATTTAAGTAAGAATTCAAATAAATAAGAAAAAGTAAAAATTAGTGATTATGGGGCAATGAAGAATTTTAAGAAGTAAAACATAAGATATTAAAAAGGCAATTAAAAAGTATTATTATTTCACTATTTTAATGATAAATTAAAGGTAATTATTTCATTGAATTTTTATTAATTGAACTTTCAAAAACATATTAACATGCTGATTTTCCTTTTTCAAGATTAAATACAAAAAAATGAACTATTACTGATATGATTTTCTGTACTTAAAGTTGAGTTTTTTGTGTTTTTGCCTTCTGTACTAATAATTTAAAAAAAAAAAACTTTTTTAAAGTATTTAAGTTTTGATAACACTTTTCAATTTATGTAACCTTGAGTTGGGTAAGATTGTTGGCTTTTGATGAATTTAAATCTTTAAAATGTATTAAAAATTAATTAGATGTAATGTTTTGCTTTTATTGCTGATAATTATGTTACTATCTTTTAAATACAACTAAAATTTAACTTTAAATTATAACTAATTTTTTAAAAATTTGTTTTAATGGAAAAAGACTGAATATTATTAATGCCTAGATATTGTCATAGTTTTTAGAAGAATAGTAATTTTTCTATTGCTTTTTTTATATCACCACCACCAGCAACAACAGTTCTGCTGGCAAGGCTTAGAATATGCTGACTGTATCCTCTGCAGAGGGGTAAGACCCCTTAAAAAGAGGTGTCCTGGATATGACTAAACTGCATCAGATTTGTGAAGCTTCTGTTCTTGAAATCTTGGTAGTGTGGAGTAGCCTTTTATTGCCATTACTCCCAGTGCCACTTTAACACAGAGTGCTGGTACCTGTTAGGGTCCTATCTATGGGTCAAATAGATTTGTTTAAAAATCATTTATATTTAATAAAACTTAGTATGAAAAAAAAAACTTTCAAGAAACAACTACACCAAAAATGTAAATATGAACATGCAATGAACACCCCTAACCTCTAGGCATAAAATAACCCTGGACAGGTTTGACATGTGATCAAAATCAATCAATCAACAACAAATAGCTATAGGTCACAATACACAAAATGAGAAAATGCTTAGACCAAGTTCAGAGCTTAATGTGAAAAGAAGTTATTGCAGTAGAGAATAAAAAAGCATATTCATTCTATTATTCAGTGACCCTCCTTTTTTTATTTTTATCTTTTTATTTTTTCCCAAAAGGTTGAATGTTTCTTGATTGACTTCAGATGTTTGTGATATGGGATGTGTATTCCTTTGCTTCTACTGTGCTGTGGATCTATCTCTATAGGCTTGTTAGTTGGATTCCCAATCTTGGCATCTATTCTTTGATATAAGGATCAGAGATACATGTTATGTACTTCAGCAACTACTTTTTTTTTTTTTTTGTTAGTGACTGAATATTCATTTTAAATATATTATCTCATTATCCTTCTCTCTGTGGGTACATCAACAAATCTGCTGTGTTAAAAGTAGCAACAAAAGTAGAGTTATGGGTTGAATAATACTTAGAGAATAAAAAAAGAAATCTTGTTTAAAATGAAATAATGTTCTGTACATTCTTCTATCAGGATTGATAGCATTTGAAAATTCTTGGTTTGGTTTCTTTGTTTAATGGCATATCAACTCTTTTTAGGTTATTTAATGCCAAAGCCATTCTCCTAGAAGAACAGTAGTGGTACTATTTAACCCATAGCTGGGAGGATAAGGAGGTTCATACCTTTCCCAAGGGTATTTGCCCGAAAGTGAACGTAATAGCGCGACTGGAGTACAAACTCGTGTACTACGATTCCGCAGACCATCGCTTTAACCATTACACCATGAGGACACCCCCTTGAAAATTCTTGTTTGTTTATTTTTTACATGTAATGTAATAGTTTGCGAGCTAGATTAGTAAGTAAAATTGACAACCGTTGTTGAGGGTGACCAGAAGGCTCTTTTTTTTTTTTTTTTCAATAGCTACTACACCAAGGTGTAGGGGAGGGCACTACCCATTTTTCTGGATTGCTCTACTTTACCCTGGATACATACCTTATATTGCTGAGTGTTAAGCAAGGAGGTATCAAGTACCATTTTTATAGTCTTTGGTATGATGCAACTGGGATTGAACACAGGTCTCCCAGACCATTGGTGAACACTCTACCCACTAGGCTAATGAGCTGGTAAAGCTGATTAGTGGACCATTATTTGTGAGTTCTCACTGAGGTCCCTTTCTTGTGGCCTTGTGCTACAACTAAGCTGAGCTTAGTAAATAACTGTTATGTATTTTGAAGTTTTTTTTTATAGAGTTCGGAATATCTTCATTTTAGTCAGATCTTTTAACTCTTCTGTATAATTTCTTACTATTGATATTTATTGGCCTAGTGGTTAGGGTGTTCACCAATAGCCCAGGAGACCGGGGTTTGATCCCAGGTCGAGTAATACCAAAGACTCAAAAAATGGTTTGCCCAGTCAGCTGGTGCTGTAGAATATACTGACTGGACCTCTGCAGAGAGGTAACACCACTCCCCAAACAAGTGTCCTGGATATGACACTAAACAATCTGATGGTGAGGTCCCAGTAATGCTGGGGCCTTGGGGAATATGGAGCACTCCTTCATTGCCATTGCTCCCAGGTCCACTCTGGTCCGGTGTGGTAGTACCTGATAGGGCCCTATCTATGGGTTAAATAGAACTAACAGTATACTTATGCTAAACTGAAATGTTTTTGACAATTAAACTGTACTTACATTTAAACTGTGTGCTTATGCTAAACGGAATTATTTGAAATAGAACTGTTTTTCACATTGAAACTGTATTTACACTAAACTGAATTGTTTAACATAGAACTGTTTTAACATGTAGCTGTGTGTAAACAAAATCTTTACTTATACTAAACTGAATTAGCTGAATTAGAACTGCTTGACTAAACTGAATAGCTCACAATAGAAATGTTTTTCACAATTAAACTGTACTTACATGTAAATTGCATACTTATGCTAAACTGAATTATTTGAAATTGAACTGTTTTTGACATTTACACTAAACTGAATTGTTATATATAACTACTTGAATAGTTTGAAATAGAAATGTTTTTGACAATTAAACTGTGTACTCATGGTAAACTGAATAGTTTTAAATAGAACTGAGTATTTACATAAAAATGGATTTGCCGTTAAATAATCTACAAAGGTTGATATGCCATAAAACCCAACAAACAAAACATCAAAAAATGGTACTTGATGCTTCTTTGCTTAACACTCAGCATTATAAGGTATGGATCCAAGAGTAAAGTGGAGCAATCCAGGGAAAGGAGTAGCACCCTTCCCTACACCTCAGTGTAGTAGCTATTGAAAAGGAGTCTTCGGGTCACCCTCGACTATGGTCACCAACTTTACTTACCTTTCTAGTTATGTATTTCTTTGCACTCTTCATTCTGATTGAACTTTGTTCTCTCTTTCTAATTACTTGACTTTGGTAAGCCTGACCCCCCCCCAAAAAAAAAATAAAAGAGAGAGAGCAAAAAAAGTCATATTTTTCAGTAGATTGTATAGTACTTATTTTCTGAGCAGTAGAATTCATGTGTGATAATATTTATTAGCCTAAAGTCAGTTCTGTACATGACTGTGCTTGAGTTGCACTTGTTACCACTGAGCTCACTAAAGCACATCTAAACATTATTAGCTTTTATCATGGAGTGAATCTCAGAATTTTCAGTTAAATATTATTTCTCAAGTTTGAATATGAATGTGTTGAATAATGCATTCCTTGAACTGAAATATTGTTTCTTAATCAGTCATCTTGAATTTGAAAAGAGACAAAGACATTTGGATAGTTTTGAGTCCTGACTATTGCCTACACATACCATTCCACTTATTTACTTATACAATAGTGCTATAGATTTTTACAATATATTTGCCTATTGCTCAACATGAGCAGGATGCGACAAAAGGTGAATTTTAAGCAGTTTAACCGGGGTGAATTCAGAATTTCCCTTCTCTTAGATTGGTTGTCATACGAAGGTTAAAGAGCCTAATCTGCCTGACTATTTACCCATTGGTGGAGGGAGAATAATTGGATTTATACCTTTCCCAAGCGTATTAGTGCTATGTGTAATGCAGTGTTTTAACTCCTGTCACTGTGTCCATTTTATACAATGGTAAACATCATGAACACCTTCAAAAGTACTATTGCATTGTAAACATTTATTCAATAAACTAGAAGTTTATAGTTATACACACACACACACACACACACACACACACATTCAGGAGTGCATATACCAAAGTTCCAGGGTAACTTTTTTTTTCACTACTAACTTGGAAAAAAATTTTAACTGTCTCAAAACCATTCTAAACTTTCCCAAAATCAATTTAAAAAAAAAAAATTTAGGTTTATCATCTATAGTTATTAGTATTATAATAAAAACATCATTAAAATGTTTAGGGAATAAATAACATTTATTTTGGTTGATTTTGTCTTGTAATTGTGGTCTTCATGTTTTTGTTTAAGAAACAATGAAACATCAATTAAACAAAGATTTTTATTCTAAAAAGAAAACGAAAAAAAAAGTTTAGCTTGTGTGAAATGAAAGTAAATTTTCAATTCATTGAAGAAAGTCCTCCCCACCAATTTAATTGTTAATACAAAATGTACAGAAAACCTGATCATTTTTGTTTTATACTAGTTCATATCAAAGCTTAACAACTGTCCAAAGAAAAATAAAATTTGTTTTTTTAAGTCCAAACAAACAATAAAAAAAATGATGCAACCTTTACTCCTTATGTTAAAAACATTACTCCAAAATGATTAAAAATCACAAATTTTTTTCTCCCTTTAATAGTCTGCTACATTTATTTGAATTAAAAGGGGGTGGGATAGAAATTGACTATCTCATGGGGTATTTCTGATGAGGTGGCTTGGTATCCCCAACGAATATTCTAATATCCCTGGGACTACTGGACACTATTAATCTTGAGTCATGGAATATACTTGTTTACAAATAACTGTTTATATATATGTCTTTTTAGGATTGTATATAGATCTATACAAATAGCTCTAAGTTTATGTGTTTGTCCATATCTGTTGATACACATGTATATAAAGAGAATGAACAATGCCAGTTTGACTTTTGGTAGCAAATTAGTTTTGATTTGAAAATATGCTTTTTATATAGATTTGTGTGTATGTTCGTTCTTATTTTTGAACTGTTATATATTCATATTTTTGGGTTAAAAAGTAGCATTGCTTTAGAGTTTATTAATAGATAATACCTAATAATATTCATTTTAATTGTATAATGTTCCTTTAGAAATGATAAAATTCTGGTATCTTGTTTAAAAGAAATCAACTTTTTATTGAAAACAATCATTAGACGTGTATTTATTTGTCTATATTCTCTCTTTCTTTCTCCATATATATATATATATATATATATATATATATATGCACACACACACACGAAGTGTAGCTTAGTTTGGCACTAAGCCACAATAGAGGGACATCTGGGAAGATAAAACTTATAATAATGATAACACTGATTTTAGTTTGCTGAATGTTGCTCAATAGTAGTTGCCCTAAATACATCTACATGTGTCTGTACTTTTTCACATACTTTATTTTGCATCCTATTTTTACCTGTGATACATCTTTACATTTGACTTGTTGACATAACCTACTGTTCTGTCCTTTCTAATTGTTGCCATTTTGGCTTCATTCCAGCACCATATATCTTCAGTTTTTCTCTCATGCATTTCCTACTTGCATTTGTCCATCTCCTATTAAAATTGGATTTATATGAAATGTAGATTTACCTACACAAAGCTGCTATAGTCGAGTATCCAGATCACTCACTACAATGGCTAATGGCCTGCAAAACTAGCTGTCTTATGATTTCTCTACAGAGAAAGATACATAGAGGTATTTACTAAATTTAATTTAGTTTGGCACAAGGCCTTAATTGTAAATAGCTCTATCAGCTGAACTTAAAATAGGCTGACTGTATTCTCTGCAGAGAGGTAAGACATTCAAAAAGCAGTGTTCTGCTTTGGTTTGGTTTTATGGCATATCAACCATTGTAGTTTATTTCATGCCAAGTCTTGTTTTTGTTATATATAATTTGTAGACGCATTCTTGTAGAAAACATTTTTAAATGAGCCCAAGCTCTTTTTTTTTTTTTTTTTTGCACACAGTTAAATTGTTTCAAGTATTGCTATTTAACATCAGTCATTTGTTTGTGTTATGGTACCTACCTTACGGACTATAATGAACTCTTCCTATTACTATGAATACCGGGAGAATATTCATCTCGGTGTTGAGTTAACTCCAGCCTAACGCTTTGACAGTCAGACTGACATTCAACACTCTTTTACCTATGCTGTATTTATACTTTCGTTCAATATACTTGTTTCATGTAATCCTGAGTTGTGTCTTTCTTCCGGACCTTTTACTGGTCTACAACAGTTTGCACACACAGTTTGTTGGTAATTTCATTTTTAAATGTGTTAGTTAATTTGTTTGCATATTAGAACTGTTATTGTTTCTACACAGTTAAATGGTTTCAATTATTGCTATCTAACACTAATAATTCTATTCAATATTAATCATTTGTTTGTCCACAGTGATTATAAGTATCATCATTTAACTCTAATTTTTCTTTTCAACACTATTAATTCATTTGCTCATTGTCAAATGGATCCAAGCATTGTTATGTTATACCAATAATTCAATTTAGGCACACTGTTTCAAATATCGCTATTTAACATTAATAATTCTATTCAACATGACTTATTCATTTGCACACAGTGAAATGGTTCCAAGTATTGCCATGTATCACCAACAATTCAATTAAACATCTTTAATTTGTTTACACACAAGTATATGATCAAATAAATCTTTCTAACAATTCAATTTAGCATACATACACAATTTAAATGTCAAACAGTTCTATTTGATCTGTAGATAGGACCCTATCAGATACTACTGCTCTGGGTCAGAGTGGACCTGGGAGCAATGGCAATGAAGGGGTACTCCACATTCTCCAGAGCTCCAAGACTGAAGCCTCACTATCAGATTGTTTAATGTCATATCCAAGACACTTGTTGTAAGTGGGAATCTTACTCCCTCTGTGGGGATGTAGTCGGTGTATTCTACAGCCCCAGCTGACTGGGCTGACTAAACTGTATCTAATGGTGACGTTCCAGTTTTGTAGACCCTGAAATTGGGAAATACCCTCTTCATTACCATTACTACCAGGTCCACTCTGACTCAAAGTGGTAGTACTTGTTAGGGTCCCATGTATGGGTCAAATAGATCTGTTTAAAAATTATTTGTATTTTATAAGATCCTGTGCACCCTCCCCACAAAAAAACCCTCTTAAACAACTTCACAAAAAATGTACATATGAACATACAATGAACATAATTCTCTAACCTTTAAGTATAGTGTTGACATGCTGTTAAAATCAATCAATCTCAATAAGGATTGAATTCATTGTAGACTTAAGAAAGTGACCAGCTGTAGAATGTCAGTTTTATAGAATTATAAACATTTTGTAATGAAAAATATACCAATATGCATAAAATATATGAGCATCATTTTAAATAATGAAAGATTAATGACTTTTTATAAAAGAAAAAAATTGCTAAACAATGAGGGCATATTGAAAAGTTCAGGCAATCATAAAGGGAATAGTTATTTCACATATTCATCCTACAGTTCTAAATGTTTGGCAGATCATTTCTTGAAACATTGAGAGAAAGAGAGAGGGTAAAAAATAGCAATTTTTTTGTGTAGGCCAAGAACTTTTCAGTAAACCTTCATAAGTGCATTAAAAATTATATAATTGTCACACATTTATAGGAAAAATGAAGTGTGTCTCACATTCATGTATTTCAGTGTTACCAGAAATAAAACAGCTTTAAAATGAGAAGAATGTAGTCTATTGTGAACCATTAATTATATAGTTTTCAAAGGAATCTTTTTTTCTTTTTACATAATAAAATAACTCTATTAGTCCTCTTTGAATTTTCTTTGAGTTTTATATTTACTTAGGATTATTACTCATTAACCATTATTCTCATAATGACATTGCTGTTAAATGATGTTCATTAATCTTTAGAGATCACATTGAAAATTATCCAAGATTATATGGAAACACTGATAGAAACAAGAACCCAAATTGATAGTCTTGAACTTATTGTGAGATATTTTCTCATAAATATTGAATTGCAATTTAGATTATCTTTATTGCCTATTTTAGTCTCAGCATTGAAATATGAGTATATATTTTTAGCAGACTGTAATAATTCATAGTAATTAGAGAATGCTATGTAGGCATGAGTGATGTAATGATTATCATGTATTTACCCAACCCCTCTATCACAAGCACAATGTGACACAAGGTCAATTTTCAAGCAGTTTAACAGGTTTAAATTCAGATTTTTCCTTCTCATAGGCAGGTCACCATACTGAGGTTAGAGGGTGCAGTCTGTCCTACTATTTACTCCTAGTTAGAGCATGAATAGCTGGATTCATACCTTTCTCAAGAGTATTAGCACTATGTGAAATGGAAACAGCCTCTTTCAAGATTTTAAATAGTTATCATAGCGAGAACAGACCAAGTTCAAATTTCGGACAAGCTTGTTTATATTTTACTCTTATACTCTTGGGAAAGGCATGAATCCATCATTCTCCTCCTACTTCTGTGTAAATAGTCTGTCAAACTGGGCTTTAGCTTTAATATGGCTGTTCGTCTAGAAGGAAAACTCTGAATTTAGACCTGGCTGTTAGGCTTAACTGGTAAGCTGAGTGGATAGACACTTGGCAGGATTAAAAACAAGACCTATTAAATGGTGAATGAATCTCTTTATAGCTATTTACTAAGCTTATATGTGATAAAATTTCAGAAATGAACTCACTAACAAGGGTCTGTGAATCTAGGTTGCTAACCATTAAACCATGAGGTTCCCAAAGTGAACCTCTTTATAGGTCACTAGTGAAGTATATTCTTGATGATTTGAAAAGTCAAACATTATTCAAGCAAGCTTGACTGTTTAGCTTAGAGATTTCTAGAAAAACTGTGGTAGACTCAGCACGAGACTTTGTTTTCATGGTAGATATTTACTAAGACCACAATAGTGAGACAATTATTAAGGATCAAATTTAAGCTGAAAGACGTACTTGTTGATCACTACTTAGTGCCAAGTTGCAGCAATCCATGATGATGTTGATGCTTTTAATTAGGAATGAGTTCAAATCCTAGACAAGGCAATTTGCATTTCACATAGTGCTAATGCCCTTGGGAAAAGTATGAATCTAACTATTCTCTCTCTCTCTCACTATGGTTAAATAGTAGCGCAGACTGCACTCTTTAAACTTAGTATGGCAACTAGTCTTGGAGAAGGAAAACTGAATTCAAACCTGTTAAACTAGGCTTGAAAATTGATGTGTTGCTTGCTGCTCATGCAGAGTGGTTAAGTACACACACACACACACACTGAGAATTTTTGTATTATATGTGAAGGTGTTCAATTTTAATTGATTTTTTTTCCAACTAGGCCATTCATTTCCTGAGCAAATTTATGCCTATAACTTCTTAGCACAAAGCAAACACAGGATATATCCTGGTGGAATGTCACTCACTCTTTGGTCCTTATTTTTATCATGTTGCCATTTCATATATAAATATATATATGAGATTTTTACTATTATATACATTTATATCCATTTAAAAATATATTTGTGTCGTAAAGTTTTGATAGAATGCAAATAATTTTGCTATAGTAGTTGTTATCATAATAATGATAATCCCCCTCATTTTTACTCATTGAATTTTCCCATAAATTTGGTTTTTAATGGTGATTAAGTGTCAATTATTATTGAGTAGTAATTTTTTATGTAATTCTTTTTTTTTCCTCTTCTTTTAAAGAAGCATTCAATCTGTATGTTGATTGTTGTGGTATTTCAGCTTCCATAATGAATTTTAAACAAATATTTGGAATTTCAGGGTGTGTACATTTTTCTGGGAAATATAACCAAAATTCTTTAGTTGTTTTCTTTTATCTTTTGATTTTTCACATTGTGAAAGGAAGAATTGCTACAAAACAGCTTGATTTATGGTAACAAAATCTTTATACACTGAATATGTACAGATGTGTGTGTGTGTGCTATCAATGGTTTGGGAGACCAGGTTTCAATCCCAGGTCGAGTCGTACCAAAGAATCAAAAATGGTACTTGATGCCTCCTTGCTTAACCCTCAGCATAATAAGGTAGGGATCAAGGGTAAACTGGAGCAATCCAAGGAAAGGAGTAGCACCCACTCCTACCCCCCTTGGTGTAGTAGCTATTGCAAAGGAGCCTTCAGGTTGCCCTCAACTACAATTGGCTAACTTATTACTGGTAGCTAATGAGGACAATGTATAGCACATGTTCTCACCCTTATATATATATATATATATATATATATATATAATAAGTGTTGAAATATTGGCTGGTTGCTGAGTTTTCTATATTATAAAGGTGTGACAATTTTCTTTTTTTGTGGGTAGGAGCAGGGGATAACCTTAGGCCACGCACATCTCCAGCAACTTTTTATACCTACCAACGCACAACTGAAATTCATAATCTGTAGTCGGTCATTATTTATTTATTTATTTTAAATTCTTGATTTCCTCAATCATTGCTACAGACATCTGGGTTTACTTTTGTTCTTACACTAATGGGATGATTTTGTAAAAGAGATAATTTGCTTGGTAATCTGGCTTCCGGTCTATTTTTTGACTTGTCTTGTGTTGGTATGGATTAAAGTCTAACTTTTGGTTCCAATCCACTTAAACTGGTAGGATAACTCCAGAAAATTTAGTCTAGTCTGGTTCAAGGTTACAAATATTGACCACTAATTGAAGATCAACTCCTGACACTGTAGTTATAGTCTGCTAGACTAGCTTACCAACCCAGTTGTGCAGAACTTTTTCATGTTTAAAGGTCATGTTTAAATATATTTTTAACTATTAAAACTACCCTGAATAAAATCTTAGTAAATTTAAGACAAAATCTAATGTTTGGATTATCTGTTAATAACTTAGTTGAAATCTAATTAAGATACACTACTTTAAAAAAAAAAAGAAAAAAAATTCATTGACTCTTTAAAGATTGCTTTCTTCAAGTAAGTATTCTGATATCAGATTCTTAAGTGCAGATGCTTGATTTTAATTGGGTTTTTTTCACAAGGCTTTTCATTCTTTGAGAAAATTTACACATGTGTAACCTCTCACATTGAAACAAATATAGGATGTGTCCTAGTGGAATGTCACTCACCCTGTAGCCCTTATTTTTGTCATGTTGTCATTATCTGATGGTACATTCAGTGCCATAGCACAGCACACTAATCATTGTCATATCTCAGAACAACTGCTAAAATATTTAAAGTAAAGTTTTCCAACTGATCCATGATAATATTTAGTGAGCTTAAAGATTCATATGATGACATCATATCTGCTGTTGAGGACTTTTTTGACCAGTGGAATCCAAGCACGGCAGTACAGATGGAAGTGTGTGGACAACAAAGAGGAGTATGTTGAAAAATAAACTTCATTTGATGGGAATATCTTGGTTAGCCTATGGACTTTTCAGCTAGTCCTCATATTTGCAGTACATAGCATTTTTTAAACATGAGACTCTACATGTGTATGGGGAGGAACACAAATTGTACAGTTCCACATATGTAACTTTTCACACACATATACACTTATGTTTTATATGCTTTACCATTTAAAATTTTTTTTTAATTCTTTTTTTTTTAATTTTTTTTCTTTCTTTTTTACTAAGCTTGCCTTTGTTGTGATACAAGGCCAGATGTGTGGGGTATCCTGTGTGAGTTGAACTCCCTGGTAATGGTTTGCTAGTCTAGCTTGCTAACCATTACACAATATTATTAGATAGAATTCATAGGGTTAAACTCAAAACAGAAAAAGATGAGGGAAAGGTTGGATATATGTATAGAATTTAAACAAACCAACTTTTGGAACAAGTGGATAAAACAACATTTACAAAATTTGAATCTTATTCAATGCTTGCACTACTTTATTTATTTTTTTTTTAATTGCATAAAATCTATTTAGAAATGCAAATGGTTGTTGGTTAGTTTCCAATTTAAAGTGTTAAGTTTTTGATGTGAAGTGCCTATAAGCTGTATTATAGAATAATTCTGCATCTACTCCAAGATCAGTTACAATAGCAACTAAATAAGTACATATTTATTTGCCAATAGCATAATGAGATCAGATGACTGTAAAGCAGTGGAAATCTAAAATTACCTCCCACTTATTTTTATTTATTTTTTTTTTTGAATATCTTATTTTCATTTGCTTAAAGGCTGTCTTTGGTAGGCATTAAGCTTAATGTTAAGTCTCTATTTATAATCTACTATAGCAATCTACCTTTTTGAATATTTCAAAATTCCTATTAGATGACTGTGCTATCAGCAGAGCCTGGAATACATTGACTGCATCCTCTGCAGAGGATTAAGATCACCCTAAAAAAAAAAAGTCTTGGATATGACACTAAATTGCATCTAGTGGTGAGGCTCCAGTTTTGGAGCTCTGCTGTGTATGTTTGTTTGTTTATTTAATGGCATATCAACCTTCTCAGGTTATTTAATGCCAAAGATCTATTTGACCCATAGATGGGACTCTATCAGATACCACTCTGAGTCAAAGTGGACCTGAGAGGTAATGGTAATGAAGGGGTACTCCACATTCTCCAAACTCTAAGACTAGAGCCCAGGACACATTAATAAACATGGAAACCAAACTGTAACTGCGTGTTTATCCATTTTTTCATCACTAGGATCAAGTGACATTCTTTTCAAGACTTCTAACTTAGGACTCTATCCACATTAGAATATAGATTGTATTGAATATAAGGAAAACAATTGCTTTTCTAAATGATATTAAGAAGTATACCAACTAATCTATTAATTGCATTGGAAAGTATATCATTAGTTTGATTGAGTGACTATCTAGATATTACATGAATCAGTATATACTTTTAAATATTTAACTTAAAAATATGAGTGGAAGGGTGAAAAATCCATGGTTCAAGAAAAGAAGGGAATGACCTAGATCCACGAAACATACATTTTAGTGTACATATATGCAAGGTGAAACTTTCTACTTAAAAAGTAATACATGTAAGAATATAAAAAAAATATGCAAAAGTAAAAATTTGGTAATTATCTCCTCAAATTACAGAATAAATATCAACAGCTGTTGTTAGTAAAACAGATAAAGAAATTAATGGTAAGAGAAAAATATTTATACCTTCTGAAGTATATTGTTTTGATAATTCAACAGATGATTTTATGAATGTTTCATTAAAATTACAATGGTGGTATACTTTTTAATTAATCAAAGATTCTTTGAAGGTATATGCAATTAAAAAACATTAAAAAAATTATGCAAGGCTATTTGATAGAAAATGACTATGCTATTGAGAAACCAAGTTTTGTTTTCAATGATTACCAGTTTATCTCTTATCATAAGTGACAATATACATATCAATAATAAAGAGGATTCAATATCTATGATAGAACATATATCGATGTTAGAATAGCTGAGACATAGTCAAAGTGGCTTGGTGACTGTCTGTTTCTTGTCAATGCGATCAATGGACCCTGTATATTGTCGGGTATAATATTAGATAACCCGTATACTTAGAACATTATTTCTCAAGTTACTTTAAAATTACTTCCTCACATTTTTATTATTTAAAAGAAAAGAAACAAAGGGTAATTCTCTTGGTTGGGCTGAGAACTTTTTGGTGCCTCTCATGTAGATTTATTTATTTTTCTGATAAATAATGAGATAGTATACACATTAGCTATTTACAATTGAGTTTTACCTGTTTTTATAAACTACTGACTCATCATCTGCTGGTTTGGTTTGGTTTCTTCGTTTAATGGCACATCAACCTTTGTAGATTATTTAATGCCAAAGCTATTCTCCTTGAAGAACAGTAGTTGTACTATTTAACCCATAGCTGGGAGGATAAGGGGGTTCATACCTTTCCCAAGGGTATTTGCCCGAAAGTGAACATAATAGCGCGACTGGAGTACAAACTCGCGTTCTACGATTGCGCAGTCCATCGCTTTAACCATTACACCATGAGGACACCTCCTCATCATCTGCATTCAAAAGTTATGATTATGAGTAGTTATTGTAATAGCATGTATTTTGTTAGGAAAGAGATTTTCTTTGTTCCTCCTTGATGGGTGTAAATAATAGAGATGGTTGACATGATGTTATTGATCCTTGTGTTTTCTTCAAAATCAGGAATATAATGAAATATGACCTTCCGCCTCTTGTAGAAAGGTTGAATTTGCTGTTAGAATTTTTTTTTTTTTTTTAGTTGGTGGGGGAGTTGTAATTATCATTTAAGTTGTTTATAACTTTTGGCCTGTTTATAACCCTGCTTAATACATTCATGACCACCCTGTGACCCTCTTCATACTCCCTGCTCATGAGTGCAAGTCAGCAATGACAATAACCCTGCTTATTAACTTATAAAGTCTTCCTTGCCTAATTTCTGTCTTTTCCTTTATTTTTCAGACTCACTAAACAATGATTATTGAGTTCCTAAAACTAGTCAAACAGTACATATTGTAAATGAAGAATAATATTAAAAATATTGCTGTTTGTGATTATTACTTTGCATAGAGAAATTGTTGGTTTTATTTAATTCCTGAGAACAAAAGAAAAATAATTCAAAAGTTCTTTTTTATACTTAAATCTTCTCTGCATGAATTTGGTTCTGTTTATAAACCTGGCTTAGTGAACAGTGATCTTCAAAGTTAATCATTGACAAATTTTACTTTAACAATTTTTAGCATACTCATCAGTCATAGAATTGGAATTGATGAATTATTTTTTACCAACTAGTTGAATATTTGTCCTATAGATAAAAAAATTATCATGCAATAAAAGTTGGTTTATTTTTTAAATAATTTTACTTAGCCTAAATCCAAATGTCTACTTCTGTTAATATTCATGGTGTTAAAAATTACATCAAAGATTTATTCAAAGGAAGAAATATATTTGATTTTGCTGTAAAAATGCCATCTGGTATTCATGCTGGATGGTTAAAAAAAATTACCAGCTGAGTTCCTGGGGGCTATTCCCACCCCAGGCAGCAACTGCTCCTCACCTAAAAGGGGGTAAGGGCTAGGTTGATTGCCTGAGGTACCCTTGAAGGGCAATGCCAAAGGAACATAAGCAGTCCCACCCCCATTTTGCTTCCTGCAGGATACCTCATTTTAAACTGATCTTGTGTAACATCCCAACACTGTAGGAGGGTTGGTAAATAACTGTTTCCTGTAGAGCACCCCACATTAAACTGAGTTTATATCACTTCTTGGCCTTGTGGGGAGCTAATAAATACAAGTAGTATAGAAATATGCTTATGTATAAAGATGTAGTGTTTTTTTTTGTTTTTTTTAAATATTTATTTAGATGATAGGTGGACACACACACACACACACACACACACACACACACACACACACACACTCAAAGATTTCGATAATACAAATTTATAATAGATGATTATTTGAAATGTTTTCTTTTTAATCTACTTTTTCATTAAATTTTCTTTTTCTGAATATAAAAAAACCAAGTAGTATGTGTTTGACTTGTAAAGGTTCTATTTAGCTCAGCCATGAATAAATTGTAATCCTTGAACCTATAAAAATAGTTGTTATATGTGAAATATACAGTATTGCCCATGAATTAATACATTTCTACCAATTTTTTCAATAAAAAGTTAATTTTCTTCTGAGATATTATGATTTAAAATCATCGTCATCATGTCGTGCCACTAGCCCTGACTCTCTCTCGCCACTTCTCCCTATCATTCATCACTTTTGGCAGGTCTTCAGGGCTACATCCCGTATCCTCACATAGCTGGGGGTGTCCTCATGGTGTAATGGTTAAAGCGGTGGACTGCGCAATTGTAGTACGCGAGTTCGTACTCCAGTCGTGCCATTACGTTCACTTTCGGGCAAATACCCTTGGGAAAGGTATGAACCCCCTTATCCTCCCAGCTATGGGTTAAATAGTACCACTACTGTTCTTTGAGGAGAATGGATTTGGCATTGAATAACCTACAAAAGTTTATATGCCATTAAACCAAGAAACCAAACCAAACGTCACATAGCTGCTGTATGTATGTTTGAGCTGGTCGTCCTGCTTTTGCTTGGCCATATGCGGGGGTCCATAGGAGTACATCACTGATGAGTTCGTCCTTGCTTCTCCAGCAGTGTCCTGCATGTCTGGCTCGTCTAACTTGTAAAGTTTTCGTGATGGGAGGCAAGTGGCCGTACAGCTGGTGTCTTGTAGGGTATTGCCGCCAGGACTTGTTCAATATTGCTCTCAACATTCTTGTGTAATTGCCATCTAGCTTCTTCTCCAGCCGTTTTGTTAGCGTCCATGTAGTGCATCCATACAGCAGTATCGATACGACAGCTGCCTGGAAGAAACTGCGCTTAATCAAAACAGATATTAAGTATTATTCATTATAAAAGCATTGAAGCTGTGTAACCAAAAATATAGTTTCAAAATAGTTACACCTCTTACAATTTTATTTTTGCTTGTACAGTTTCAATGTTTTAGCATTTAGTAATAAAAAGTACCTAATGTTACACTTGAAATAATGAAATACTGGTTGAGAAGGAAATTAATAAATTTCATTAAAAAAATTTGTAACGATGTACTTATATATAGGTAGTACTGTGTATACAAATGTAATGATTATTATGGGAAAGAATTAGTAATTTTTTCATGAAGCACTCTATAAACACACTTCTATTATTACAGTACCTTTAGAAAAGTGCTGTTAAAACAAATGTGTAATGAGTAAATTTTATAACAAGTGTATTAATAATTATTTCAAGCTTATCATTAATCGATAAGACTTTTCTTTTGAATTTCTTTTCAGTGTTTTGTATTACTTTATATGGCATTATTTTAAGGGTTTATTAATTTTAGTTTTTAAAATATGCTGAAATTTCCTTGTAATATTACTGCAAATTAATCTACAACAATAGTCTTTTGAGAAAATAAAAAAGAAACCTTGAGAATATATGTATCATTAAATTGTATTATCAAAACAGGAACCATTATGAGAGTTTACTGTATAAGTAAAAAAAGGTAAGTTAAGTTGGCGACCTTAGTCAAGGGTGACCAAAAGGCTCCCTTTTCTATAGCTATGACACCAAGGTGTAGGAGAGGGCACTACTCCTTTCCCTGGATTGCTCCACTTTACCCTTGATCCCCCACCTTATAATGCTGAGTGTTAAGCAAGGCGGCATCAAGTACCATTTTTTTTGAGTCTTTGGTCTGGGATTGAACTCCAGTCTCCCAGACCATTGGCGAACACTCTACTCATTAGGCTGGTTTACTGTATAAAATTTGATGAAAAATAGCTCAGAAGTTTTTATATATGGATTGATTGATTTTTAACAGCATGTCTACTCATCTGGCATTATTGTATGCTTAGAGGTTAGGGAATTGTATTCATTGTCTGTTTTTTGTTTATAGTTGTTGCTTAAGATTTTTTTAACATTAGTAAGTGTATGATTGATTGATTTTAACGGTATGTCAAGTCATTTAAAATTATTTTATGCCTAAAAGAAATTACATTATGGCATTATGCCATGAATTGTATTGATTGTATATTTATATCTACATTTCTTTGTGTAGTTGTTTCTTAAGAGATTTCATATTCAGTAATATGATATCAAGTATCCTTGTCTAATACAAATAATTTGCAAACAGTTCTATGGTTTCAAGTATTCTTATCTTATATCAATAATTTATACACAATTATAAGATTTCATGTAATTATTTCTATTTAATAAATATTGTTTGCACACATGTGGTTTCAAGTAACTAATAATATTAATCTTTTGTAAACAATCATTGCATCAAGTACACTTACATGATATCAAGTATTCCTGTCAAATGTAAATAATTTTTAAACAAGTCTATTTGACCCATTGATGAGGCTCTAACAGTTACTACCACTGTGGGTCAGAGTGGACCTGGAAGTAATAGCAATCTTGAGATCTCTAGAATTGGAGACTTACCATCAGAGGCAGTTTTTGTATCATACCCAAGGCATCTCTCTCTCTCTCTCTCTCTCTCTCCTTCTTCTCTTTTTTTTTTTGTAGTGGGAGGGAAGTCTTACTCTATGCAGGGGATACAGTCAGTGTATAGCAAACCCCACCAACAGGGAAGAATGGAAGTTGAAGTTTTAGGCATGCTTATATATGTGTGTGTGCAAACATGATTTGGTGGTTCTGATGAACAAATCGGTGAAGGAAAGAACACAGAAAATTAAATAATTGAAATCTGTTTCTCTATTACTTCTTCATTTAATAATAACATTGTTTGTAATATTCCTTTCCATTACTCTCCTTATTCCCTTCTTGTGAGTAAGTGATCTTAAATACTTGATTATTCTGCTTAAATGTTTGTGATTCATTAAACAGTGCCATTGAAGCATCACAGTTTTGCAAAGGACTCTGTGTCATTGCTGATTTGACATCTGAAGCACTTGCTTTTTTTTCTTTTTTTTTTTTCTTTTTTTAAAAAAAATTTTTCTTTCTTTCTTTTTTCTTTCCCAAATGGATTTAAATGCCATTCTCTTCCATGTTTTAAGCCTTGTAGTATGAGTAATTCATTGAGTAAGTGGGAACGATTGTTATTTATTTTTACTATTTGTGAGAGCTGTGAATTCTAACAGACTGACTGTTGGGAATGGGGTGGGGTGGGGACCTATTTTTGTTCTAGCTTGAAATCAGTTTTTCCTAGGTGACTTGTAATGAGATTCATTGACCTTACATGGATGATGCAACCCAAGACACATCAGCTGCCAGTCTTTTACTCTGTCATAGAGTTAATCACATGAGAATTGTAGATTTTACTATGAGATAGGTAACTGATAATTATTCAAGACTTTCGTGTGTGTTCTATCATATATCTCTGTTTCTGAAAGTGCAAGTGTTAAAAAAGGAAGAAAAAAGGTCATTGGGTATTATAGATTTTACAAGCAAGTGATGTAATAAGTCTACTATTTCATTAGGTTTTTGTCAATGGATGATTCATTAGGTGAAAGTGCTTTTCACTTAACATATGCAATGCTTGAACACTTGATATTTACATTACAATGCCAGCCTCCTAGTGTCACTTTGCGATTAAGAGTCATGAATATGCTGTTTGTTCTTGTTAGAATAATTCAGTTTCAATTGGGACATTTAATCTTTTCTCCTTTGCAGGTTTATTTTATTTATTTGTTTTGAGTGGGGTGGAGGTGGCATGTGGGGAAATATTGTCGGCTAATTGTGCAATGTGGACCCCATGAGGGTTGATGAAATATGAGTGAAATCCCTAATCCTTACCATACACAGAATACTTTACCTCTGGTTCATAAATACATATTTACACTATACATAAAAAATGTATTTTACATGTTAGAAAGTCTGGATAGTAATCTTATACAATTGTAATAACATATTCACTCACTGAAAACACACATCTGTAACACATTATACTCACAATTAACCTGATAAAGACTGCATGTGAGTAATATATAATCTCAAACTATAACTAAATTCAATATAATGAAGGTTGCAATCAAACACCCAACCATTTCTAGAATTCTAGAAACACATTAAGATAGATTGATATTATGTCTTGAAACTATTACCTAAAATGAAATCAACAAACTAAACCACCCAAAAACATTACATCCTAATTCTCAAATACTTATTGAAATATTACAAAATTAATTATTTAAGAATTCACTACCTTTTGGAATTACCTTCTTATATGATATCTTTTAGAAAAGCAAAAACAAATACAAAAAAAGGAAATTATTTATAAACAAAGATGAATGTTAAAACCATGAAAATTTAAAGTTCAAGTTTCATTTGCATGTGAAGAAGCCACACCTGTGGTTGTCATATATCTTTCCATCTTAAAATGTAATCAGTCCCAAAATGAACATCCCTCGTCAGAATTAACAAATTTAAGTATATGATTTTATTTTAATCAATATTTATCTATCATATATATATATATATATATATATATATATATATATATATATATATATATATATATAATTCTCATGTGTGTCTCTTACAACAGGTCATCTAGTATATATGTACACAAATTTTTATTTCTTTGGTTTTGAAGAAAACTCTTTAGAACAAAGTTTTAGAGGTGTATTTATTAATGTGCAGTATTGTAATATCATATATCTAATCTTTATTGTAATATTTAGTAGTATATGCAATAATAGTTATAATATATATATATATATATATATATATATATATATATATATATATATATATATATATATATCTTTTGATTAATCTGGAACCTATCAATCAAAACTTTTACGTATAGATATTAGATGCTTTCTTAAGTTTGTGTTGCAGAAATTTGTGAATTATAACATTTACTCGGATGAATGAAGCAAACAATTAATCTCAAGTGAAGTTTGACCCTGTAAAAATATAAATTTATTTTTTTAATTCATTTTAAAAAGATATCAATATTCAAATTATTAATAGTTAACTGCAGGTATACTTCATGTTGACAAATGGTGGCAAAATATCTTAGCATAAAAATTGCTTTAGGCTGCTCTACCATTATGATGTATAAAGGCCTACTGCCAGTTTTGTAAACTGCAGAGAAGAGACAAGATCACCTTTTGACAGGTGACATGATGCAAACGAGCATATTTATATTTAAAAGGAATTTCTTTGAATGTTTGAATATTCAAATATAAATCATCCTTAACCAGGGTGTATCTACCATGTCAATAAAACTATAGTATAAAAAAGAAGTCAGTGTTGGATTATCTATATATAGGTTTGTAAATTTGGTCAAAAGGAAAGGTCGTCATAAACTGTGGAAGTTATAGTAAATCTGGGGATTGCCTAAAGAGAGCTCCTGGGAGGTGGGGGTCAGGTGGACAGTTGAAGAAGTCCTGTTCCTAACAAAAAATTTCATGCTATCACTTACAAGTAACTTGTAACTATAGTATTCCACCTTCTCAATGGAATTAAACAAGGATCTTGGTTTAAGAAAGTTGCTGTTATTGATTTAATTCCCCATGAGACAATCATTCCATTGTGTTATATGTATTATTCATTTACCAATGAAGTTTCCTCCACAATAAATTTTGTTACCTATATAACATAACATTTTTCTGGAACTACAGAATGTTTTGAGAACTAGGGACAAAACTTCTTATTTCTGGCGATATTCTAACATGGTCTGTAGGGATTTTATAGTTATGAAGTAAATTACCAAAGAAAAATGATTTTTGTCTTGGTTCAAAGTCAAAGTATTTTTTCCTGATAAGATTTTATTAAAGCTTCTCTCCGTTAAGATGTAATGGTCATCATTATCATCTGGTTATATGCCTAAAAGATAATATTTGATACTAAATTTTACATTTGTGAAAGTTGGTTGGTTGGGTTTTATGGCATATCAACCTTTGTAGGTTATTTAACACCAAATCCATTTTTATGCAAATAGTCAGTTCTATTTCAAAAAATTCAGTTTAGCATGAGTATACCATTTAATTGTCAAGAACATTTCTATTTCAAGCTATTCAGTTTATTCAAACAGTTCTAATTCAGCTAAGTATAAGTGTAGATTTTCTTTACACGCAGTTAAATGTCAAAACAGTTTTATATTAAACAATTCATTTTAGTGTAAGTACAGCTTCAATGTAAAAAACAATTCCATTTCAAACAATTCAGTTTAGCATAAGCACACAGTTTAAATGTAAGTACAGTTTAATTGTCAAACATTTCTATTTCAAGCTATTCAGTTTTTTATCAAACAGTTCAGTTTAGTATGAGTACGCAGTTAGTTCTATCTAACTCATAGATAAAACCCAATCAGGTGCTACCACTTCAGGCCAGAGTGGACCTGGAAGCAATGGCAATGAAGGGGTGCTCCGCATTCCCCAAAGCTCCAGCATCACTGGAACCTCACCATTAGATTAAGTGTCATAACCAGGACACTCATTGGGGACCGGGTCATATCCCTCTGCAGAGGTCCAGTCAGTGTATTCTACAGCCCCAGCTGACTGGGCAAGTAAAGGTTTATATTTATTTCATTCTGCCATAAGACATTTAGGTGGTCTTTTAATTAAATTATGAACAAATTTGAGGCTTCGTAATATTTTCATAATTTTTTTATTTCTTTTTTTTTTTATTTAAATGTGCCAGCAAATATGATAAATTCCTAAAAAATTATTGAGGTTAAAGCTTAAAATTTTTTGATTTTAAGAATTAATATTTAAATGAAGATGTGTATTGTTTAACAACTTGTTTAAGAAATTGATTATTTCTAGATGTCTGTATAGCCAAGCAACTTTAATAATAAAGTGATGATGTTTAGACAATCATACACACCAGACCCAGTTCTCTGTGACTTTGTCCTTGTTTCTTCAACTGAAAATTTATCCTAAAAGTAAGATTTAAAGAATTGAAGGACATTAAAAGAAATATCATGACAAAGCTTTACACCATATCCAAAGAGGAAAGCCAGATTGGCTAGGGCTGTAGAATACAATGACTGCATCTCTGCAGAGGGTTAAAGCCCCTCCCCAATGAGTATCCTGAATATGACATTAAGCCATCAAATGGTGAGGCTCAACCCTTGGAAATTTGGGGAATGTGAAGTACCCCTTCATTGACATCCGTTCCAGGTCCACTCTGACCTGAAGTGCTAGCACCTGATAGGATCTTATCTATGGATCAAATAGGACAAACTAAGTGTTCAAACAAATGAGTTATGTTAAATTGTGACTGTTATATAGAACTACTTGAAACTGTATAGAAAAAGAGCTCAAGCTCATTTAAGAGTGTTATCTACAAAATGTGTTTACATATTATATATATCTAATATATATGTATAAACAGGATTTGGCATTAAATAACCTACAATAGTTGATATGCCATAAAACCCAACCAAATAAAAACAAGAATTTCAAAGGACAATGGAAAACTTACTGGAATGAATTTAATAATAGGGGACTATTTTTGGAAAAAATCATCAGTTCATTTATTATTCATTTCTTTTTAAAACATCGTATTCCCTGTAAATACAAGTCAACTATTGCTATTCTTAAACTTATCAATTTAAACCTAATTCAAATCTTTAATATTATGTTGACTTGCTACTACTGTTTTAATGGAAATTGAAGTGACATCAGGTGTTTGAATGAAATAAGAAAAAATATTTCTGTCTGATTTTCTGCATTTATTTTATTCCAGCTGTGTTTTCAGGGAATAATTCTTATTGTGTAAAAAGCATAAGCATTATACATTGCCCTCAGCAGATAAGGTTGAAACATTTATTTTTCTTTTAATATCCTGTACTGCTTTAGAGATTATTTTTTTAGGTTAGAATGTACTTTCAGGATTTTTCACAGTCAACTGTGAATTTATCATGGTTGTTATTGGGAGTTAGTAAAGAGGTTTCTCACAATTTGAATGTGGAGTTGCTCTTCTCCTCTACTGGTTTGCTTTACCATCGTGGCTTGATAGTTCAAACGGCATTGCTATTTAACCTATATCTGAGAATGGATTCATAGGCATTAGTGCAAAGTGAAGGCAAACAGCCTTAGCTGGAGTTTGAACTCTGCTTACTGATTTCATTTTCTGATAGCTATTACACCACCTGCAGTTCCTTTTTATGGGTTATTTATTGGATTAAAAGTATTTTAATTAAATTTACTTTATAGCTAGCAAAATCATTTAGCTTGTATTCCATAGGTCTCAGTGATGGGGTGAGGATTAGTTATTAAAAAAAATCATAATTACTATGATAGCGTTTTTACATTTGTGATGTGATGTGTGCGTGTAAAATATATATATATATATATACTCTCATTTACTGCTGTATTCTGTTCCTACCACTTAGTAATTTATGAAACATGATTTAGTTGATTTCTTGGTTTAATCAGCCTTTATGGGTTATTTAATGCCAAAACTATCCTTGTAGAAGAACAGTAGTGGTACTAATTAACCAATGGCTGGTGGGGGATAAAGTATTCATACATTTTCCAAGGGTATTCGTCCCAAGATGAACATGATAGCATGACCAGAGTTCAAATTCACTTACTACAATATCACAGTCCAGCACATTTGCCCCTATGTCATGGGAACTTTGCCAATGAAACATTAGGTGTGGTGTGGGGGAACATGACAAAAGTTGTTAGTTGGTTTTTTGCTATACTGAAAAGTTCTAGGCCTCACCTAACTAAGAAGGGAATGACCAAGAGCAATGAAATATCCATGCTATTCTGCATATTCATTCTGAAGTTCAAAATACTTGGCACATTCTCAACTAACTTTAATCCTTTTTCTTTTTTCTGAGAACATTTTATCGTGTGTGTGTGTGTGTGTGTGTGTGTGTATGTTTTTTTTCCAATTATGTATATTATTTGGGTAAGTCCCTTGTGGTGTAGTGACTAATTTGCTGGACTGCAACATTGTCGTAAGCAAGTTCAAACTCCAGTTGTACAAATATGTTCACTTTTAGAAAGTTTTGAAAACCCTTTACTCCCCTTCAAGTCATGGGTTACCAAACCAAACTGAATATTATTTGATAAAAAAGTATTTTAAAAATAGTAAAAATGACCCATCATAGTTTGATTTTAGTACAATATATATTTTCTCAAACCTGCTGCCACACACAGGATGCAACACAAGGACAGTTTTTTTTTTTTTTTTGTACAAATAACATGAAAATGTTTTTAACTTTGAAAGGATAAAGCAAATTTTAAATTCAATCCTTATCACTTTAATTATTGTAATTTTCCAAAGGGAGATAACTATTAGATATTATTAAAGCACACTTTCTCTTATTTATTTGTTATCACTAACAATAATAGTATAAATTCTGTGAATAAGATATCATTTGACAATGATCTTAATGGCATCTAAAGGTGGCCTTTAAGTAAGTTATTACAAGCAAATAAAATGGATATTTCAGTATACTAGATTAGCATCTACTCAGAATATAAAAGATTAATTACTGCAAATTAATGTTTTTTTCAAGTTGTTAGGATTATAGAGTAATTTAATTGACAATAGAACTTCAGTAGAAGAAAATGGAAAAATACTTGGTTTTCCATTGATTATGCAGTATAGAATATCCACCACTGATATCACTATAGTACAGTTGGCTGTAGAATACACTGACTGCATTTCTGCAAAGGAGTAAGAAACCTCCCCCACTTAATGAGTGTTCTGTATATGACACTAAACCATTGGATGGTGAACTTTGGGAAATGTGGAATACTGTTTTATTGCCATTACTACCAGGTCCACCGGCCCAGAGTGGTATTATGATCTATGGGTCAAACAGACCTGTTTAATCATTTACTATACTTGAAACTATTTAACTCTGTGCAAACAATTGATTGATATTAAATTGAATTATTAGCATTAGATAGCAATGCTTGAAACTACTTAATCGTGGCAAATTGAATTATTAGTATAAATATTTAAAACCATTAACTGTATGCAAACAAATCATTGATATTAAATTGAATTATTTTGAATAGATAGCAATACTTGAAACCATTTAACTGTGTGCAAACAAACAAACTCTGGCTCATTTAAAAAGTGTTACCTACAAAGTATTTGCTTAAAATTCATATTTTTAAAAAGGATTTGACATTAAATAACCTACATAGATTGATATGCCATTAAACCAAATAACCTAACTTAATATATCACTAGATCTTAAAAGAGAATATTTTTCTCTTCCCCTTCAGTGTTCTCTCTTGCATGTATGAGACAACCAAATCACATAATTTAATTTCTGGATCAGTCAGTTCATTAGTTAATGAAATATATCTATTTACTTAATTGCTAAGATGTAAAGTAACAATTCATGAAAAGACAAAAAAGTAAATGTGTTTATCTGTGCTGCAAAATAAACTAATTAAAGAGTTTCTGATTTAAAATTTTTATCTCTGAACCTAAAATGAAAATTTTGGAAGGAGATGAGTTCTATGCTTTGCTTTGAAAGCTATGATGAATATTACGAAATAGAAAGGAAGTATGAATTTTTTTAGGAGTACAGGTTTTGAAACATTCTATTTATTTAGATATATATTTGTAGATTTTTACAGTCTTTTTTTTTAAATATGGAAATAGTGTTCTTAATTTATAATTTTTCATTATCATCTCTTCGTACCTTTTTATGGACATAAAAAAATCTTTTTGACCTCTGCTTCAGTCATATAAATCAATCTCTATTGTTTTATTATATATATATATATATATATATATATATATTGTGTGTGTGTGTGTGTGATAAAAAAATGACATGTAAACCAAAATTTGGTTGGGTATTCATTTGTTTTCATATTTTTTTCCCCATAGTGTTGACCATTTTTATTATACACACACACTATATATATATATATATATATATATATATATATATATATAGTTTTTGATTTGCCTATATCATTTTATCTTTATATTATTCTTTTCTTTATTTTACCATCACTTGACGTGTATTGATTGTAATGTACATACACTTATATACATGCGCATATATGTGTGAGATATATATAAGCACATTGACAAAGAAGTACATACTTCAAGACAAGGTGGGGATTCTATTTTTGACTGAGACTTTGGGATGAATTGTTAATATTCAATGAATTTTCTTGTTATCCCAGTCTTATCTTTGTTGGGGTTTTTCCTCATTTCAGCCATCCAGTTTATTAGTAACCGAAGTGTGAAAATTGATGCCCTATGGGAGCCAATAAGAAAATTCTTACTGGACATATTTCAGAAAAAAAAAACTACCACAGCTCCTCTGTGATATGCCACTAAAACAATCCCATCTGAAGAAAGCTGAAGATTGAACCAAGTGAATTATGCCCCCCCCCCACAATGCCATATTTTTTGTTCATCATAACAGATTTCATGATAGAAAATAGATTAGCATGCCTCAATACAAACTACCAAAAAAGGGAGGGCAAACTATGGACATACACGTACGCGAACAATACTAAAGCTCAGATAGACTATGTCCTTATAAACAAGAAATGGAAAAATAGTGCAATGAAGTGCGAGGCATACTCCTCTTTCGAGGGTGTGTCCACCGATCACCGAATAGTCACGGCGAAAATACGGCTAAGCATACGAAAAAACGCCAAACGAACAGAGACTACCAAACACTATGACTGGGCCCTTTTGAACAACAGAGATATAAGAGATAAATACGTACTAGAATTAAGAAACAGATTCGAAACACTACAAGAAAAGACGGAAAAAAGTACACCAAACGACGAATATGAAAATTTCGTCAATGCGCACCCCGAGGCAGCAGTGAAATGCATTCCAACAAAACTCAAAACTAAATATAGAGTCCTATGGGAAACTTTAGCGGTGAGAGAAAAACGTCACTAGTGAAAACAGCCACCAAAAACTATCGAAAAAACCCAACAAACACAAATGCCTTAAAACTAAAAATGGCACAATATCAATTAGCAGGCATATATATAAAGGAACAGACAGAATACATTCAAAATCAGATAGATAAGATTAGAGACTCGGTGGAAGATAGACAATCTAGGATAGCCTGGCAAACAATAAACAAAGTGAGTAGAAGAAAGAACACAGCCAAAGCAAAACTGAAAGCACCAAACTAACAAGAAAGAATAAAACTGTGGAAACAGCACTTCGAAAACTTACTAGGAAACCCACCGAAAATAACACATGAACCAATCACCAGAATAATTAGTAAACAATTAGACATTAAACTAGGACCATTCACACAAGAAGAACTCGACTCGGTTCTCAGAAAAATTAAAAATAGGAAAGCTGCAGGGCTGGACGAGATTCCCCCAGAAGTATGGAAGACCAGACAATTCGATGACATACTGCTCCGACACTGCAACGCAGTATACAATCAAAATCTGATAGATAGATGGATGAAGGGATGCATACTCCCCTTCCCTAAAAAGGGGGACCTCGGATTAGCCAAAAACTACCGAGGCATAACACTTACATCCATAGCAGCCAAAATCTACAATGCCCTACTACGAAACCGCATAGAACCCAAAATTGACAACATACTTACGAAAAACCAAAATAGCTTCCGAAGAAATAGATCCACGACCTCACAAATATTAACCATCCGTAGAATCCTTGAAGGTGTACGGGCAAAAAACCTACAAGCGACATTAATATTTGTCGACTTTACCAAGGCCTTTGATTCCATTCACAGAGGAAAGATGAACAAATCCTACTTGCGTACGGCATACCTAAAAAAACCGTAGCAGCAATAATGATTCTCTATAGAAACACCAAAGTAAAAGTACGATCACCAGATGGAGACACAGAATACTTCGACATTGTAGCAGGAGTACTACAAGGGGACATGCTGGCTCCGTACCTCTTTATCATTTGTCTAGACTACGTACTTAGAACATCGATTGACAAAATCAAAGAGAATGGCCTCGAGCTGACGAAGAAAAGAAGCAGAAGGTACCCCGCAAAAACAATTACCGACGCCGACTACGCCGATGACATAGCAATACTGGCAAATACACCCGACCAAGCCGAAACACTACTGCATAGTTTGGAACGAGCAGCCGCAGGCATAGGCCTCTATGTTAATGCGCACAAAACGGAATATATATGCTATAATCAAACGGGGGACATCTCCACTCTAGACGGAACCCCTCTTAAACTTGTAGACAAATTCACTTACCTAGGAAGCAGCGTCGAATCAACCGAAAAGGACATCGAGACAAGGTTAACGAAAGCATGGACAGCTCTCAATAGGCTATCGATTATATGGAAATCAGACCTAACCGATAAAATGAAACGCAGTTTCTTCCAGGCAGCGGTCACATCGATACTGCTATATGGGTGCACTACATGGACGCTAACAAAACGGCTGGAGAAGAAGCTAGACGGCAATTACACAAGAATGCTGCGTGCAATCTTGAACAAGTTCTGGCGGCAACACCCCACAAGACACCAACTGTACGGCCACCTGCCCCCATCACGAAAACTATTCAAGTTAGACGAACCAGACATGCAGGACATTGCTGGAGAAGCAGGGACGAACTCATAAGAGATGTACTCTTATGGACCCCCACACATGGTCGTGCAGAAGCAGGACGACCAGCACGAACATACATTCAGCAGCTATGTGAGGATACAGGATGTTGTCCTGAAGACCTGCCTGAGGTGATGAACGATAGGGAGGAGTGGCGAGAGAGGGTCAGGGATATCCGTGCTACCAGCACGACATGATGATGAAATCTGATTACAAAAAATGCTATCCATGATATACACTCATATTTGGAGGTGCTCATGGTGTAATGGTTATCGTCATAGGAAAAGAACATGGTGATACAAGTTCAAATTCTGGACGAGACTGATTGCATTTAGCATAGCACTAATAACCTTGGGAAAGATATGAATACAATTACCCCCCCGCTTATGAATAAATAGTAGGGGAGACTGAATTTTTTTAGCCTTGGTTAGGCAACCAGTCTAGGAGAAAGAAAACTGAATTAAATCCTGTTAAACTACACTTAAAAAAATTGACCTTGTGTTACATATTGCTCATGCAGAGGGGTTGATAAATACATACTCATATTTGTTTATGCACCTTATACTGACTATAATTAAACAGTAAATTCAATTGCTTCCCTTTTTTTAAAACTCCTTTTTTTTTCCAAAATTGTGTTCATGAATATTATAAGAAGTAATGAGTAGTCTTCATTCTCATCCATTTTCATTTTTCTTATCTCACTCATTCTCTTAATTGTTACCTTGCACAGTTGTCTGCACATTATTCAAAAATGTATATAGATTTTAACAGGTTATATATTTTTATGTACTTTTTCAATAAACTTCGAACTACATCTTTTATTGAATCCACGGGGGTTGCCTGTTCTGATTCCGTTGGCCGTGACCAGGTACAAGTGTTAAGTATTCCTGTATTGTTGCTCATCTGTAGTCAAGATTGAACCTGCAACCACTAGATGATTGTTTCCTTAGAAGCTTAGGGAACCAATGCCTGTAACTGTTACGCTATGTGTCCAGACTACAGGTGAGTAACAATACAGGAATACTTAACACTTGTACTTGGTCATGGCTAATGAAATCAGAACAAGCAACCCCTGTGGATTCAATAAAGGACGTAGTTCGAAGTTCTGTGTAGGTTCCTGAGATCGACAAACACCTGAAGGCCGAAGGACATATCGGCCAAAACATTGTGGTAATAACAATAAAGATGAAGACAATAGTCTGAAAACCCTTAATGATAAAAATACTTGAGAAATATATATACACACCGGCTCATTGGCCTAGTGGGTAGAGTGTTTGCCAGTGGCCTTGGGAGACCTGGGTTCAATCCCATGTCATGTCATACCAAAGACTTTAAAAATGGTACTTGATACCTTCTTGCTTAGCACTCAGCAATATAAGGTAGGTATTGAGGGTAAAATGGATCAATCCAGGGAAAGGAGTAGTACCCTCCCCCACACCTCGGTGTAGTAGCTATTGAAAAGGGAGCCTGCTGGTTGCCCTTGACTACGGTCGCCAACTTTACTTTTATATGGCTCCTTCCTGAATTCATTCTGTCCAGAAGTCAAACTACTTGCATGAATATCTAAATGGATTAGACAGAATATGTAGATATAAAGTGTTTGTCTATTTAATCAAACATGTTGAAAAGAAAAGGCTACACACACACTTATTTATTCATTTATCTATTCAGCAATTATTTATGAAATTTTTTATGTGTATCGTACACTGATATACACATATGCAATGATGTATATGATATAAAATAGTCTTTAAGCATTAAACAAAAATAGTTTAACGCTAGCAAAATCCCTTAATGTCTTCAGGGTTTAAGCAAACTTTTTATTTTTTGTGTGTATGTATGTTATATATAATTTTGAATATAAATTTTTCAAACTAAAACATTAAGATATTGCTTCTTCCTTTCCTCCTCATTCCATATAAAATCTTTTTCTTTCACTGTTTGTACAAATAGTCTCAGCGATATTCTGGTTATCCCGGAAGTAAGCTTCGTCTCCCTTAATCAAATCAGTTGCTCAAGCTGTTATGGTGTATCTGCCATTTCCATCAATAGAATCTGCCCTCATCACTTGCTCGCTAATTTTTTATTTTTTCATTCTTTTTATTTCCTCTTTGCATATTTCCTCACAGTATATTTGGTGAAACCTTTCTGAGCTTCTACAACAACTACTACTGCTATCTACACTTCTTTTTCCTATGACCTGTGTAATATTTGTTTAGTATTTATAGATGAGCATCAAAACAAGGTAGAAATGAAAATGTCATAAGTGCAATTGGGATATTTGGACTTGTATCAATTTTGTATAAAACAATTTTTGATGGATTTCTTTTGGTAATTTACTGAGTCTACTTGTTTACTAATATGGATTGTAAAAGAATTTTTTCTTTCAATTATTAGATGCATAATTTAATATACAATTACTGTTTTAGACTTAACTTTTTAGAATGATTCTTTTGGACATTGTACTTGAATAATCTTGTTTAAAACAACCAAGTTGAAGATTTAGATCTTATAGATTCATATATGACGTATGATAAAAAAACTATCAAGACTTAAGCTTTACATTGAGAAAAAAATGAATAGATATGCATGGTTTGTGAACAACTTATTTAATAAAAATGCTGTTTTGATGCCGAGTGAAACCAATGCCAATTCTCAAGACTTTTTGATCAGCAGTTTTTAATGAAACACAAGATTCTGCAAGTGTAACTTCCGTACTCACAATAACTTGTTGTGTAACCTTTTCTTGTTTCCTAAAATAAAAATTAATCTCAAGGGTAAAAAAAATATGAAAACAAAGCTTCATACCATATCAAGAGGAACTTAAGCAGTTTTTAGACAATTGGAAATGCTACTGGAATAATGTTGCTGAATGTCAAGTGTCCTGATGGGCAGAGATTTGTTGTCACTTGGATTTCAGTGAAAAGCATCAATCAATAAAACTTAATAATACCTTATCTTAAAGATTCAGACACTAATTGGATATTTCATATTTTTCGAGCATTATATTTGATGTCCAATAGCAGTGGTTCTCAACCAGGACTGATGAATTCCCTTTCTCATGAGGTATTTTGGAGTTGCAGATGAGATTTGTAAGTTTAAACTGTTGGAATATGGCTCTTTCTACAAAATATGATCTTACAATACAACTTTTGATTGGTTTGGTTTATTTAACTGCATATAAACTCCTTATGGGTTTTATTTAATGCTAAGATTTGATTCATTTGTGAATGTTTTACTGCTTTTTATGTTATTGTCTCTCTCTCTCTTTCTTTTTGTTTTGTCTATAATCAGTGGCAATGACAGGATCCTGTACACTCTCCAGAGCTTCAGATCTGGCACGTCTCACTGTCAGATGTAGTTTAGTGTCATACACGGGACACTTTATTTTTTGATTGGTCTTTCTTTTCTGCAGAGGATACAATTTGCATATTCTAAGCTTTGCTGACAAGACTGGCAACTCTGGAGTCAACCAGTCTTGTGAGGAAAGGTTGACATTCTAAAATATGTACATGAAGAAGGAGAGGTTGAGAACCATTGGTCTAGAGAAATTTTTGAAACAAATTCAACTTGATGATAATCAAAGCTAGATATTAGTTTGGTTTACAAAAAGGTTTTACCATTGCATATGAGATACAGGACACTTTTTTCTTCCAAAACATATTCTATCTATTCATTCATAATTTCTAAAATAAGAGTTAGAAGAATAATATAATGTGTCTTCTTATATTTAAAGAACTCATTTAAGATGTTTCTGTAAACACTGGAATAGGTGGTAATCATAGAGCAAGATCTGAAGAATAAGAAGGGTATGGAATCTTTTCTTTGGTTGTGGTCTTCAATTTTTTTTTTATTGTAATCTTTGCTGTAGGTTGTGCAGTATCATGTTGCAGCAAAACACCCTTTTCACTGATTAGACTGAGCTTCTTTTCATTTAAAAATTGTTGATGATAGATGGGGACTATAATCATAGTATTGATTAATTTTAATGGCATGTCAGTCTGTCCTTGTAGGGGTTATTTTATACCTTGGAGTTAGGAATTGCATACATTGTACATTTACATTTTTTATGTAGTTTGAGGTTTTTTTGGGTTTTTTTTACACATGTTTATATGATAAACAAGTATTCTTACTGAATACAAATCATCTGCTCATAGATGAAACCCTAACAGGTACTCCAACTGAATATTGGCAATGAAGAGGAGACTCCACATTCCCCAGATCTCCAAAGTTGGAGCCTTACTACCAGATGCAGTTTAGTGTCATCTTTTTTTGGGGAGGATCTTACCCCTTTAAATGGGATACAGTCAGCATATTCTAAGCCCTGCCAATAGGGCAAATAACATTGATTGATGGTAACTCAAATTGAGCCTCAGAATACAATCTCACCAAATGCTTATGAAAACCTTTTAGATAGAAGGTCAATTTTGGATTGTACTTTTGTTTTTTGCCTCCACTAAGCTATTATGCCCTGGATATTACAATAAATTGCATTTGGTGGTGAAGCTCCAGTTCTAAAGCTTTAGGGGAATGTGGTATCACCGATGCATTGCCTTTAATCCCAGGTTCACTTGGGTCCAGAGTGATGATACCTGTTCGAGTCCCATCTAAAAGTCAAATAAATCTGTTAGAAAGTTATTAATATTTGATAGGAATACTTGCTATCATATAACTGAATTATTTATATTAAGAATAGTTACTTGAAATTATAATTGTTTACAAAGTATTATTATTAATTATTTGAAACTAACGGTGCAAATTATTTGTTTAGATAAGGATGCTTGAAACTGGAAATTATTTTTCTATTAAAATTAGTTACTCGACACTATGAATATTTACAAATGATGATCATTATGGTCTAAAACCATATAACTGCTTGAAATACTTGAAACTATATAACAGTGTAAATTATTTGTATTAAGAATAGTTACTTAAAACTATAATTGCTTACTAAGGATGCTTATTGTGAGTTGTTAGAAACCATATGATTGCCTGCAAAAATGACTTTAGCATTAACTAATCTAACAAGTTGACTTGCCACGAAACTAACCAAACACTATTGTTTACATTACTTTGTATCCTTGTGAAATATTCATTTTTTTATTATTTGTCATTTGTCTGTCATAAAAATAGTAAGAGTGAAGAGAAGTACAAATATTTACTTGTTTTTTCTTTATGGTTGACTTCTCTTTAATTATAGGACTTATTTTCCAAACAAAGGCATCTTTCCAAGTTGTTGCAGAGTAGGGTGAATTGTTGAATTCAGTTTTTAAGTTAATTTTTCAACCATAAGAGCACTATTTTCTATTCAAAAACTGAAGATCCCACCCATCCACCTGTCTTTTTGTTTGATTTTGTTTTTAAGCCTTTCAAAAAATCTTTGGCGTTTATTTTCGTTTTAAAAAATTTCTTCTCATAATCACCAGGAATATTTTTAGTTGCTTTTGCAACATAATTGCTTTTTATAAACTTATAGAGCATTACATATCTTTTGTGCTCTGTTGACATAGTCTCTTCAGCCTACTCAAGATAGATAAATTTGTTTAAATGCACTGTGGTAACATTGCTTATTCATGTAAATCTGTATGAACATATTTATTTTTATTTTATAGATGGAATATTGTCAATCATTATTTTCACTACTATTTGCTTTGATCTTAGTTGCTTTTTTTTTTTTTTTTAATAATTATTTATTTATTTTTTAAAAAGCAAATTTAGTTCCTTTATAGTAAATTTTGGATACTTTTTAATTAATAGAGTAACTGATATGGATCACAAAGACTTCCTTCAGACCAAAGCTGGCATGAGTTCAAGTCTTGGTGGGGGTATTTTTATTTTTATTTTTTTGTCTACAATACCTGATGTTTCTTGCTGTCATTGAAAAAACAATAACAAACAAATCTTGAGTTATGATAATCAAACAACTAAAATTAAAAAGCTGAAAGAAAATACTAATCAAAACTAACAGCAATGATTGTTATACAAGTACTGTTTTGCATTTATTATTATCTAAAAAAAAATTTTTTATAGATGTGTGAAATATATAATGTACTGCTATCAGAATTTAGATTTATGTGGTCATCTTATATGTGCTATAAAACTTGGTGTCTAAAGTGTGTTCAAAAAGTATCAAGATTGAAGCTGCATTTATTAAGACATTAATGAACAATGAATAAAATGTTAATCTTCTTCAAGATAGTCTAACAAGTTTTCCATTGATTAAAGCAACTTTAAAACTCTTGTTTTCAGATTGTGTGAAGCTGTGCAGCCATTTATCTTTTAATATCCTCCATGCTCTTAAACTTTACCCTGAGGTGAATTTTCAGTGTAGGATACAAGAAAGTCACAGTTAGTTAGGAGTAATGAGTATAGACAATATTGTACTTGGATAACCCTGTGTTTCACTAAAGACATTTGGTCCAAAAAGTATTGAGAGTGGTTTAATGAATTTTTGTCAAATTGGCACAGATTTATGTAGACTGCTTTCTAGATATCTCAAAATTGTCTTCATCTAAATTATGAGTTTTAAAATCAAAATAATCTAAAGCTTTAATCTAGATAACTTTTTTTTGTCATACTCCTTCCCTACACCTCGGTGTGGTAGCTCTACTAAGGTCGCCAACTTTACTTACTATATATGTTTGCATTGACTGTGGTCTGCTTGACATATCCCAAATAGGTTTTTGGTTTCATTCATGTATAATACCAACATCTGGAAACTTAGTAAAATTTATGAGTGATTAGTGAAATGCTGAAAGTGTATTGGACAATGAAATTATCCCACTAAATCATGTACACTAAGAAGATTAGTTAAATCAGTTAGCAAGTTAGTATATCATCTAAATAACTAGTGAAGTGGCCTAATATTATCTTATACAAATCAGCATTGTGATTAAAACTTAAAGTTATCCTTTATTTGCAGCATTCATCCTCTCTGTAATCATGTGCACGTGTAAAAACAAAATAAAAATATTATGAAATATAACTCGAAGGAGTTAAGAGTACACAAATAGAGTATGAATTTTATTTTATGAGATCATAGTCAATATATTAATGTTAGTTATTACTAATTTTTGGTAAATTCCATACTTAACCATTAACTTATAGATACAATAAAATAAAAACATTGGCTAATGGTATATTTTATACTGACAAATTTAAATCTATTTACCATTTATATGTGCCTCTCTCTCTCTCTCTTTCTCTCTTTCTCTCTCTCTCACACACACACATATGTTGAGTATGTATGTATGTATGTATGTAAACCCCCCCACGACACACAGTGCCTATTTGAAGTTATTCTGCAATTCAAATAAACTTCAATAACTTAAAAAATTCTGAACCAATATTTGGCAAATTTAAATTTGTCCATTTCCTACCTTAGTAAAATATTTAAATTTTTTGCTGTTTTTAAAGGTTATTTTTAGAGATAATTGGAATTTACGAGAATGGACTGACTGAAGTTAATATTCAGATGAAATTTAAGGCCTCTGAAATTTAATAAAAATTATTTTTTCTTTTTGTCCATAATATTTGTTAAAGCATGGGTTAAGAGAAGGATCTAACAACTGCTGAAAAACAGAAAATAGCAAAGTTATTAAGTGAGGGAAAGTCCACTTTAGTGATATCTAAAAAGTTTTGCAGAGATCATTGTATGATGAAAAAGGCTGTTGAAAATATCACTAAATTGAGAACTCTAAGCAAAAGAAAAGGCTATAAAAACTTGTTTCCTTGAGATGAACATAAACTAAAGTGAGTTATAACAAAACCACTTTTGACTACATTGCAACAAAGATGCAATAGTGTGATGGTACAGACTGGAATTGTCAACCAAACCATTATTATTAGTTTAAATTTCTGAGATGAGACTTGATAATTATTATTTGAAAGATATGCAGTCCATATGATATTAGGACTCAAAGATTTAATAATACATTGTGATACTACCTAAAATCTTTGTTTAGACATTTAAATTGATTGTTTAAAATTTAACACTATTATTAAAAACCAAATTTGAATTATTAAAGTTTATGTGATCTGCTTGATAATTTCAGACAAGTTGTATATAAGAGTCATTCAATTAATAAGGTGAACTTTGCCTAAGAAGTTGGCAATAGGAAGCATTGTTTACAAATGTACCATTTTTATGGAAATCGGTACAGATGGATCCTTTCATATCCCAGAAGACTGTCAGCATGACCTTCTTTACTGACACCTGCACCTGAAACTTTTTCTTTACCAGAGAGTTGGTGTGTTTCCACTTCATGAAATGTATTTTCGACTTATGCTCTTAGTGGCAAACTCATGTTCAGTCCATTTGTAAAGATATTTTGACTGAAACATGTTTCTCTATATGCATCACCCATTCTTCTACAAATTCTACATGGTTTGTACTTCTCAGCCACCTTAAATTTGATGACAGACCTCTGTTCAAGCCTGGAGCAATCTGTTTGATTCCCTACCAGTTTGAATGGTAAGATTAGAATAATTTTTGTCATAAACCAATTCCAAATAATGCAGTCTATTTTCATGGAAAAAAAATCCTGGGGCAGGACAATCTCCTTACTATTTATTTCATGTATTTTTACTACCAAAAAAACAAAACAATCATCAAATGAGACATATCTGAAGATTGTATGCTTTTTTTATAATGAGACTGTCATGAAGAGATGAGTAGACATTTATTTTAGGTTTTACCCTGCTCTACTGGCCAGTATATGAGCACTTTTCTGAAAAAACGTTTTTAAAGATATATATATATATATATATATATATATATATATATATATATAATGCAATTAGAAAAAACCCTTGTTAAATTGTCATTATAAATTTATTTTGGTGAAGAATATCATTATACTCTTCGTCTCATCAGATGACTTATATACACAAACACACACACACACACACACCATAGTTGAGGGCACCCCGAAGGCTCCTTTTTCAATAGCTACTACACTGAGTTGTAGGGGAGGGTGCTAATTGGCCTAGTGGGTAGAGTGTTTGCCAATGGCCCTGGAGACTTGAGTTTAATCCCAGGTTGAGTCATACCAAAGACTCGAAAAATGGTACTTTATACCTTTTGCTTAACACTCAGCATTATAAGGTACGTATCAAGGGTAAAGTAGAGCAATTCAGGGAAAGGAGTAGCACCCTCACCTACACCTTATTGTCGTAACTATTGAAAAGGCCGCCTTTGTGTCACCTTTGACTATGGTCACCAATTTTACATTATATATGCACGTACACACAAACAGCCACTTCACACAAGCAGGATACAACATTAGGTCAGTTTTAAGCAGAGCGTAGCAGGTTTGATTTCAGAGTTTTCCTTCTCCTAGACTGGTTGTCATACCAAGTCTAAAGAGCCTAGTCTGCCCTAACATTTACCCATAGTTGGAGGGAGAAAAATTGTATTCGTACGTTTCCATTATTTTATCTTAAATCTAACGTTTTTCACATTAACTGTTTTGGTGTTTGCTTATTTGAGTCATATATATGTATGCACGAATGAATTAACTCTAGTGATTATAGCTTCCTGTGGTTTTCTTTTGATTTGATCCCCAACCTGGTATATCTTTAGTTATTTGATATGTTAAGGAACTAATATTTTTATGAGAAGGGTAATCCCACCTAGTTTGTAAATTAAAACTCTTAAAGAGTGCAAAAGGGATTGGATAATGATAAAAAGGTTGAAGTGGGTATGTATAGGTTATTTAGAGAGCTTAAAACCTTTTTATAGTGGTAGTGAAAAACAGCATTTACTTTGGCTATTTCAATACACAGTTGACATCAAGAATATCTATGAGAATAGGAAAAATTAATGACAATGAAACATTGATATGAAGTTTTGATTTTGAAATTTAAAACTTGCATTAATTTCTTTAATGATCCTGCTTTAAAAATATTATCTGGGTTGGTATGTGCTGAAACAGTAAATACCATTTATAGGTTCTACTTATATGTACATGCCTGATAGCATTTACTAAGGTGTATTTAGTGGAGATATTTATATAGAATGTAGTTATGTGCTACAAATGTGAAGTTGATAACCTCCATACACACACACACACACATATATATATTTTATTTTTTTACGCACAAAAAGGTTTCTTCGCTAAGGTGGCTCTGGGTAGAACTAAACTTTATTAATGCGTATTTATTCTTATAAATGAAATATTTTGCACATGGCAGCATTTTACTTGAACTCACTTGTCACTTATAAATTTACACACCAACACAAAATATTGGTGGCAGCACATTATAAGTAATGATATGTCACTTATGAATACAACACAAAACATAGATAGCAGCACATTCCAGGAAATGACTTTCCCTCTATTACTTTATTAATTATTGTATTCTTGAAAAAGAAAACACTCTAGGGATGTCATTAAATTTTTATTTGTGTGGGATTTTGTGTTTAAGTGCTTCTTATTAAATAATTCAATTCACATAATTCAGTTTTGAAGCCAGAAATATTAGGTCTTACATTATTCATTATTAATAGAAATATCACATGTTCACTGTACATAATTAATGCAAAAGAAAGTAATTAGAACCTATCTACACTTTATTTTATTTACTTTGGAGACTTTAATATAGATTAACATAAAATGAAACATTTACTCTTATTGTTACTACTAAGAAAGAAAGGACATTAAATGTGAGACACAAAAATTTCACCACCTGGCTGCACTACAGTGGTGTAACAAGCTCAGAGAGGCAGACAAAAGATATTGGTTTTAAGGTTCAAAGTCACCAACTTCTGATTGTTCCTTGAACACATGGCCTAGCAGATAAAAGGGTTAGTTAAGGTGTATCAAGTTACCTGGTAATCTTGAATTCAAATTCTGGATCAGTAGAGGTTAGTAACTTATTTATATTTAAGCATTTTTTTGCAATTTACAATTTAGGGACTTTGTATCTGCTACCATTTATTATCCAGCAAACCAAAACTTATGTATTGATGAGCTCTGACTATTGTCCTTATCTTGAATTTATTCTAGTCAGACTATTTCAGCCATTGTAACCACCAACCTATTCCAGGTGTCTGTGATAGTGGGTAACTTTATAGGAATTTTGAATGGAATTCTTTATTCAGTTGTGAGAGTAGATTTTTCTCATTCCATTCTTCATGTTTAGTGGAAATCTCATATCAATGAAATGAGAACAGTCTACCCTTGTAGATTGAATAAAGGCTTTCATACAGAAATTACAGAAGATTCCTCAAGAAGGATACAGTGGCTGAAATTTTCTGATAATAATAATGTTAGGTTAGGTAATTTGGTTTAATGGCATATCAACTTGTGATGGTTATATAATGCCAAATCCTGTTTATACCTGTGTTATATAACTGAATAGTTTGTAGGTAACATTATTGTTTCAATGAGCCAGAGGTCATTTGTTTGCACACAGTTAAATAGTTTCCAGTATTTCTATTTATTTTTTTAACATAGTTAAATGGTTTCAAGTATTGCTATCCAACACTAAAAGTTCTGTTTGTACACAGTTAAATGATTCTGAGTATTGCTATCGAATGCTAATAATTCTATTCAATATTATTCATTCATTTGCACACAGTTAAATGGTTTCAAGCATTGCTATGTAATACTAATTGTTCAATTTAACATTAAACATTTGTTTGCACACAGTTAAATGGTTTCAAGTATACTGAATTATTAAATAGTTTTATTTGACCTATAGATGAAACCTTAACAGATACTATCTCTCTGGGTCAGAGTGGGCCTGGGATTAATGGCCATAAGAGTATTCCACATTCTCCGAACTTCCAGTACTGGAAGGTTGGAGAATGTGGAATATTACTTCTGATAGATGCAGTTTTGTGTCATATCCAAGACACTTGTTGATGGGAGTAAGGGTCAGCCTATTCTACAGCCCCAGCTGACTGGGCTAAATAATATTTGACATGAAGATACTAATCTGAGTATGTATGTATATAGTAATGATACTTTCTCATCTCAGAAATTCAGATAAATGATATCAATAAAACACAAAAATGTGGATTTATTTTGTTTCTTTTGAAGTTCCTTTCATCTGACCTTCATAAGAAAAAGTTGGCAATCAAAATTCAGTTCAATATAAAAGAAAGGAAATCAAAGTAAAAGAAGAAAAGAAAGAAACTGTATTGATGAATACTACTAAAAAATTATTGAATAAAATTAATACTATTAGTTTTTCAATATCATCATACTTCACTTCTCTTAGCTGTTTTCTTAACAAGTCTTTACAATTTGTTTGATTTATACATTTAATCTTTATAGGCAAATAGTCTCATATAGATAAGTTCTATTGTCTGATTATGCATGTGATATACATAGGCAAATTGATTTGTATAGATAGGGTCTATTGTCTTATGCATTTGATGTATATAGGCAAATTGCTTTGTATAGATTAGGTCTATTGTCTGAATATATATTATGTGTCATGTTAAGGAGAATGAACTTGTACAATTGTATGTGATGATTTTATCAATATTAGTTTAGTCTTGCACAAGGTTCCAATTGGGAGGACCAAGTAAGGATTAATCTCACAAGCAAAGGTTAGCCTGACCGTACTATTCACCTTACAGTTAATACACTGAGTCATATATATATATATATATATATATATATATATAAAAGCTGCATCCTATTCTTCCTTTAAAAAGTGACTTTGGAATCACCAGAAATTCCAGAGGCATAACTCTTACTTCTATAGCGGCTAAATTTTATAATGCTTTGGTTCACAATCGGATCAAACCTAAAATAGAAAAAGTTCTTACGAAAAATCAGAATGGTTTTCAGAGAAAACGATCCACAACATCACAGATTCTAACTATCTGTCGAATCATCGAAGAAGTTTGTGCAAAACATCTTAAGGCAACACTATTGTTTGTGGATTTTTCCAAGGCATTTGATTACATGCACAGAGGAAAGATGGAACAAATACTTCTCACGTATGGTCTCCACAAAGAAACTGTTACAGCCATAATGATGCTCTATAGAAACCTGAAAGTCCAAGTATGCTTACCGGAGGGAGACACAGACTTCTTTGACATTGTAGCTGGAGTTCTACAAGGAGATACATTAGCACCCTATCTGTTTATCATCTGCCTAGACTATGTACTTGGAATATCAATATATCTAATAAAAGAAAATGGCATTACATTAAAAAAGGCAAGAAGGAGACAATATCTTGCAGAAACTATAATGGACATAGACTATGCAGATTACATAGCGCTTCTTGCAAATACACCTACCCAAGCCAAATCCCTGCTGCACTAGGAGACATTTGCAAACAAAACTGAGTACATGTGGTGTTTTAACTAAGAAGGAAGCCATCTCCTCTCTAAATGGCAGTCCACTGAAATTAGTAAACAATTTCATGTACCTCAGCAGCAGTGTCTCATCTAGTGAAAGTTATGTCAAGGTGTGGACTGCTATTGACAGGCTATCAATCATATTGAAGTTTGATCTAGCTGATAAAATAAAAATTAAAGGTCTACCTTATGAAACTGTACAAAATAAAAATGAAGCTTTACACTGTATTCATTTTATTTGTTATGTCAGAATTTATATTGAAAAGAGACAAAGAAGTAGATAAATTTGACAGATAGTCACTTGTCGAAATTACTGTTCTCCTTGCTCCTGTCCTAAAATATGCTAAGTACACCTCCTGTAGAGAAGTAAGATCCTCCACCCTCCAAAAAAAAAAATGGTGTATTTGGTATGATACTGAATTGCATTTAATGGTGAGGCTCCAGTTGTATAGCTTTGGAGGATGTATCATCCCTTTGTTGACATTACTCTCAGTTCCAACCTCAACCCCAAATTATAAGAGCTGTTACAGTCACATCTGTAAGTCAAATAGATCTGTTTGAGATGAAGTGTCAATCTCTCTTTAAAATGATTGTGAAGATACATTTTTGTGCTGTATATAATTGCTGATAATAATTGTTAAACCAACTTTGGCACAACATAATCCAACAAGGGTTGACATGCTGCAGAACCAACCAACCAACCAACCAACCAACCAACCAACCAGCTCATGAATATGAAAGAGTGAGATTGCACACAGATTTTTATTGATATGTATATTTCTATAATTCAACATTCTTTCTCTTATTCAAGAATGTCTAGAGCTTATAGCTACCAAATTTTCTTTGGTTGATAATGGGACTTGAGAATTTTTTAGAGTATTAGTTTTAAAAAAATCTTTTACTTTATAACTTTTGAACAAGGTATTTAATCTATAAGTTTAATACCAAGCTGTATCCTAACTTTGTGTCCATCAGTTTAGCCTAATTATATAAAATAGATGTTTAGCTAGAAATTTCCTTAACAGAAACCAAAGACATGAACTTTTCATATGGCCTTTTTTTCAGGTACTGAAAAATCAAAACATTAACTTCTCAACAATATTTATTAACTTATAAGTCCCCACAAAAACAGTTTGATGTTACGCCTCTGTTGTTGTTGTAATACTAAATAGAACAGATTAATTTTATAATATTTATATAACTTAAAATGCAGTCCGTAGGGTATGTTTTTAGCTCAGACAATTCGCAGTACTACAAATTAAACCTCAGTGCATACACATACTCATGATTCCCAATGACAGAAATAATTAGAACTTATGTTCCTATATTATCTCTACATGAAAAGTATCCACCTGTTAGTATTTAGAATAAATATAAATCAACATGATAGTACTTTTTTAAAATTTTTTTAATAATACTGCCCTGAAGAACATCTGGACAGACTTCTCTTACTTTATACTTCCAATGTCATATTGGTTTATCATTTTTAAAGCCCCCTCATGATAGTAAGAATTTCAGAAATAGCTGCTTTTAGCTGCCAATCTTATTGGCAAGTAGAAACAAGTATAGTGTAAATGATTGGCAACAGGAGGTGGATGATATGAACTGAAAACATTTTACTGTTAAAAAAAAAAAATTATGCTTGCAGAAATTTTTACTTTGTTTATCTATTTTATTTATTTTATTAATATTTGTTTTGTTTCCTCCACTAAAAAAACATTAACTCTGTCATTTCATTAGTTTGCTCTTAAATGTTTTCTTGCACAAGTTAATTCAGGATTGGTATGTGGTTTATGCTGAAGTACTTTTCTAGAAACATCATCACAGGAAGGTCCTTGACATTATAATTCTTTGCTAAATCTTAAGAAATTAGTATTACTTTCATTTTGAGTAGAAATTAGTAGTAAATTTGTAGGTTATAAAAATTAGTATTTTTTGCAGTTGGTTATAGATCATGAAACAGTACCAGGTTAGTGTGGCTTGTCACAACAACCTCACAGTGACAAAACATCTGATTTAGTGTTAGATGAAACCATGACAGATTTGGATTTGTAGAAAACAAAAAAAAAATTAAATTAAAAGTGCCCCCCCACTTTTTTCTCTTTTTTCATTGTTGATTCTACCATTTATATAGATTTGGTTTTTTTTCAAGACAATGTTAAAAGTTGGTAATGTTTGCCTGATCAAAATCATACATTATATATTTGGAAATAATTTAATTGAAATTTTCTGATTATCAAAAATAGACCCCTTTAAAAGTTTTTACCTTAAAAAAAAAAAGAAAAAATTTTTTTGGTTTGATAAATAAAAATAATTGTGGCTATCTGTGGGGATAAAAAGCATCTAGTACTCAACATGGCTAGATATAAATACAGTTTTGTATTTATATATATATTCTCTTAAAAAAAACAAACAAACCAACAATCAGTTACATTAAGATAATAAATTTATTTCTGTCCTGTTAAAAGCATTGATATAAATCATTAAAATTTACAAACAAAAACAATTAACAGGCCTTCTTCAGATCAAATGGATTAAAAATTTTTTTTTCACATTTACAACCAGACTAAGATACCCCCCCCATATTTCTCCTATGTTTTAAAGTAAGCTTAAACTTTCAAGTAATAATAAGTATTAGAATATTATGGAATGTAAAACTACATCCGGTTTCATCATGCTTCAAATTTATCAGAGGCAAAAATTAGTTACAATAATACATGTCAAAAATTCGAACATTTATAAGAAAAATTTATTCAGACAATCTAATTTTAGTATATATATTTTTATCATTAAAATAAACTAAAAAATTTAAAACTAATACTAATTATGCCCCCATCCAATAGAGTAAAAATCACTAATATAAATTAAAATTCTAATTCATTTACCAATTTAATAAATCATAGTTATTCATTTTCTGTTTATTTATTTATTCACTAATTTTTGAAAATAGTCTAAATTTATTTTTATGATTTAAGAGGTTACCTGGATCAAATATATAACATAATTTGTATCTTTTCTTCCAGACACAAATTATATCTACCATTGAAGTAGCTCGGAGTAGTGGATTTTTTCAATATTCTCCATTGAATTTCAGGGTTAAACCATATTTTTCAACTTCCAAAAATATTTGGATAAAGCTGTTTGATTTCTCCAGCGTTCATGAGAGAATGAATAAATATGATTATTATATCTTAATTTCTATCTAACCAACGAAATTCCAATATAAGTTTTTTATCTTTTACATTTTCCTTTGGGAAAATAATAGCTTGATATACTACATTTTTCAGATTACAGAAACCATTCATATGACAATTAATTTTAGTTTTACAATTATTTTTATTACTATTATTATTATCATCAAGTTGGTCATAATGTTTTCTAATTACTTCTGTATTATGAGTGTTAATTATTTTAAAAAATTATCCATGCTGGAGTAACTAATATCTAATTTTTAAAGTTTTCCTATAATTTTCCTTTTCCTATTTCTATGACAATTTACTTTAATATTACAGTTATCAGTAGTTTCTTTATCTTTATACAAATCATTATTATTATCATTATTATGTTTAATCTTTTTTGGCTCTAGATAAGTAAACTCTTCTTTAAAACCACTATTCTTCAGAGCTTCAATATACATTTTACTACTTTCATGGAAAATTTTCTAATGATAATCTCTTTATCCTAATATTAACAGCTTTTGGAACTTGTTTGATTATAGAACTTGGGGGATTAGAATTTACATCAATATAGGAGGGATATTGGTTAGTTTTAAGGAATGGCCGATAAGAGTTGTTTGAAAGGTTAAGTGTAACATCTAGAAAATTAGCTATTTTAATATTAGATGAAATTTCAATTTTGATTCCTAAGAATTTAAAAGCTCTAATCTTTTTCTGTATACTAGAACACTTAGGGCCATCACTATTGGGGATAAAATACTGCCATTACGGTATAATCCGATTTGTATAGGGTCACTGATTCTACTAAGGGTATTTAATATATATAAACCCACAAGATTTGAGCAGAATCATATCCACCCAAAGGGACATCAAAATTATCTAAGCCAGTTTTTATCCAAGTAGGATCATTATTCTTAAGTACAGTTTTCCTACATGCTAATATTATTTGATATTATTCGTCTGTTATTTCTACATAGTTTTTTTGCATAGTTAATACTATCAATTAAAACTCTATCTATCTATATAGTTGGTTGGGTTTCTAGCCAAGCTTGAAGCGTCTTATGTATCTAGCCACACTGAAGATTTGTGATACAATGAAAGTCTGTTTGTGGAAGACAATTTTATATATATATCAGTGGCAACTCTAGCCTATTTTTGCTACTCATGCCCCCCCTCTGTCAACTTCAGTTCCCAACCCGTGGTCCGTGGACCCAAAGTAAGTCATCATAGTTGCTATTGCATGATTCTCCATTGTATAGCACAGATTGACTTACGTACCTTGCATGATGGTTTTTTTGTAAACAATCAAGATACTATATAATTTGTAGTCTTGTTAATACAGTAGATAAGATAATTTTTTTTCCTTTCAAAAGTATAGAAGAAAAGAGATGTTCATTACTATGATGAGAAAAATATGTTTATTAGAATAAAGAAATTGATAACAAAGATTATTTGTTGAAAATGTATTCAAATAAACAAATTTTAGCTACAGAATGTAATATATGCAACATTCATTAAAGAAATAGAGAGCTGTTAGTAAAAAAACAAATTAAAACACGCCATTTAACCAACATTTACCATAGCGATGATGATGACGTCAGCGACGGCTATAATCTGCTATCCCCCCTCTCTCTTTCTCTCTCTCTCTCTCTCGGTCCCTCTTCCCAAGACAGCTGTCAGCAGTCACATTGTGCTAATTTTTTTGAGCACGATATTTTGAGTTGTTTTGCTATTGGCTACAGCCAAAAGCGGATTTCTCGAACATTACTGTTATTATAAGGGTCTTGTGCTTGGCACGGATTATGCGTGTTCAACATTATAGCCGATTTTATGGGATGTTCAATGGATCTGACAGTGGCCGGACAAAGACAATCCGTTCAAAACAGCATCGTTGTATTATTCCCAGATATATTTATGAACTTTTGGCTACTTAGTTATCGAAACTTGAATAGATACGTAATTTAATTGTGATCAGACTAAGTATGTTTGCTTGAAATTAATGGATGATTTTTAATCCATTTTGAATAACATTGACTGAGTTATTGGTCGTGCCGGGCACGAGTAGCACTAGTCCCATCTCCGCCCCTGATATATATATATATATAGAGAGAGAGAATTTAATTGATTTAAAATTCCACTTTTTTTTTAATTTTTAAAAAATCTTTATTGCATGTTCTATCATCTGTGTGTGTGTGTGTATATATATATATATATATATATATATATATATATATATATATATATATATATATATATATATATATATATATACACACACACAGAGGCCCATTAGCCTTATGGGTAGAGTGTTCAAGGGTGAAGTGGTGCAATCCAGGGAAAGGAGTAGCACCCTCTCCTACACGTCGGTGTAGTAGCTATTGAAAAGGGAGCCTTCAGGTTGCCCTAAACTTATGTATATTATCAAACTATTGTTAATCACAAATTGTTGATTAAGAAATCATCATCATCATCATCATATCGTGCTGGCAGCACGGATATCCCTGACCCTCTCTCGCCACTCCTCCCTATCGTTCATCGCCCTAGGCAGGTCTTCAGGACAACATCCTGTATCCTCACACAGCTGCTGAATGTACGTTCGTGCTGGTCGTCCTGCTTTTGCGCGGCCGTGTGTGGGGATCCATGGCACCCCACAAGACACCAACTGTACGGCCACCTGCCCCCTATCACGAAATCTATTCAAGTTAGGCGAACCAGACATGCAGGACATTGCTGGAGAAGCAGAGATGAACTCATAAGAGATGATTAAGAAATAATTTGATTAAAATTTTCTGATTATCAAAAATAGACCCTTTAAGGGTTTTTATTTGTTTCATTTTTTAATCTTTTTAAAATTATATTTTGGCTTGATAAAGGGTGCTGGATAAACAGCATTTTTGCATATTAAATATAAGTTATTTTTGTATTAAGTCTTGGTTTTTGTCCGAAATAAGGCAGTATTATTATACACTGGATGATGCACTCAAACTAGGATTTCATCTTGGTTGTTATAGTAATATTTTTGCTTTTTTATACTCCAGCCTACTTGAGGTATCTGTTTTAGTCTGAAAAATTCTTTATTTCATTTATGGGGGTAGGTTGTCCTTATTTCTTTCATATGAGTTTCCTCTTACCATTGACAGTAGAATGAGAATAATCTGTTTTTGTAAAGAACTCAATTTGAAATTCTCTGAGGTTTATTGACTTTTAACATACCCTTAATGATTTGGTGGTCTATAATGGCTATGTTGTTATAATAAAACTCAAGATAAATCCACTGGTCAGAGTTCATCAGTGAAATAAGTTTGGGTTTAAATACTTTCAAAAGCTCTGTAGTTAGTTTAAAAAGTTGTTGACCTTAGTCGAGGGTGACCTGAAGGCTCCCTTTTCAATAGCTACTAAACTGAGGTGAGGGCGCTATTCTATTCCTTGGATTGCTCTACTTTACCCTTGATCCATGCCTTAAAATGCAAGGCGGCATCAAGTACCATTTTTTGAGTCTTTGGTATGTCTCGACCTGGAATTGAATCCTGGTCTACTGGACCATTGGTGAACACTTTACTCATTTGGATAATGGCCTGGTATAAATAGCTCTGTAAATAGTCATTAAGATACCAGAAGCTTTTTTCTGCTATTAAACCTCTTTTTGGTAATCTTTTTTTCTCTTAACTTTTTCATACTTGATGAGAACTGAAGAAACATGTTAGCAATAAGAATGCCACAAAGAGATTAAATCACCCATTAACTTTTGGTTTGTTTAAGATTAATCTTAAGTATTAAATCGGCAAAAATTCCTGAAAATAAATAAGATTGACTGACTTATTTTAATGGCATGTCAACCTGTTTTGGATTATTTTATGCTTAGGGGTTAGGAAATCTCATTCATTGTATGTTCATATTAATATTTTTTATGTAATTGTTTCTTAATTTTTTTTTTTTTTAAGGATCCTATCAAATATGAATAATTTTTAAATAGATTTATTTGATCCATAGATAGGACCCTAACTGTTATTACCAATCCTGGTCAGGGTGGACCTGAGAGTAATGACAAAAAAGGTGTACTGAACACTTCTAAGATCTCCAGAATTTGAGTCTTACCATTAGATGCCATTTAATGTAATACCTAAGAGCTCCTTTTTTTTTTTTTTTTGATGGGGTGAGGTTTCTTTCTTCTGTAGGGGATACAGTCAGCATATCTTAAGCCCAACAAACAGGGCCTTGAAAAAAAGTTGCTTATCTTCTTCTGTTAAGAGGAGGCTACATTTGCGCAATTCTTGTTGAACCAAAGGAATTTCTTGTATTACTTGACATTTTAACAGTTTCTAAAACCTATTGAAATTCTTGTATTTTTTATTTTTCAGCTGTGTCTTCCAAAGGGTCTTTCATTCCGTACACAGAGCCAACAAAAGAATCCACACTTCCATTCCTTCATTATTACCAAAGAGGACGGTTCACGAACATATGGCGCTGCCTATGTTTTTTACGAGGAAGTTCAAAACGACCAGATTTGTGCGGCTATGCAAACTCTGCAAGCCATGCATCATGCCGAACTGAGCAATGCACAGTCGCGCACTTTGTACCCAGAACTGGAATCCTCCCTTGAACAGAGCCCCATGACACATCGTAAGGCCAGGCCACGCCCACACACCATCTATGACATCAACAATGACAAGCTCTACGTAACAAAATGTGTGGCACTGATCTCACAGTTGCCATTTGTCTATTCTGCCCAGCAGTATCTGAAGCAGCTCCATGAAGCTGTTACTGCAGATGCACAAAAACAACTACCTCTAGAATGCTATGTCTACAACATTCTCTATGAAGTTCCCTTACCGCCACCTGGCCGAAGCATGAAATTTTATGGTGTGACAATGCCGATTTTCTGTCAAAGACCTGGTAAGTTAACCATTCACAAAATTCCTTATATAAATTTTGATATTTCTGTTTGAATTTCTGAAATGAGAAAGCATCACGCTTTCCCACACTTGATAAAGGAGTGACAATTTTCCCTTTTAGCGAATGCTGATTTTTTTCAGTTCTATGTGAACCTTGAAAATTCTTTACTTGTTAGAGGTCAGACTTGTAAAATCTGCAACCCCTAAAATTTCCACATAATATATCATTTGGATTGATATGTATGTGTGTAGCTAATAGATAAATGATGTATGTGTGCAGCTAATAAATAAATGATTAAAAATGTTGTATTCTTTTATCCTTCTAGGAAGATGTTTCCAATTAATCCATGGAGTTCCCAAAAGACTAAATAAAAATAAAAAAGCTCTGATACAATTTTAAGATGTTTTAAGGAATTTTTGTGTATATAATCATTTTCTTCGAAAATTATAATTTTTAATGTTTTAAAAGCCCTTTTATAAATCACCAAATTGTACTATTACAATCATTTCAAATAATGTTTTTAATTCACATTATAAGAAAAATAAGACATGTTTTTATTTTGTGAAATTAATTTTCAAAAAATTGTTATAACTATAAAAGTAAAACGAAGAAAAAACAAACAAACAAAACGTATTTCTTTCAAGTTCTTACATATATTTAGCGCCATCTCCAAATAATCTGTGCACTACTGTCGATTACTCCATATGTGGCAATGTTTGCCACTCATTAAAGACAATCTATTCCAACAAAAAGCAATTTTGAAAAATTTTTTAAAATCAATCTTGTTGAATAGTCTGAGGGGTTACTTAGCACTATATCAACATTTGAGAGGTCATGAAGCATTTGGATAATTGTCTTTAATTGTTAACTTTCACTAAAATCCTGCACATACATAAAAAAAAAAATCTACATTTTGGCAGGGTGATATCTTCTAAAGTTGACTTGACCACATCACAAAATTCTTTGGTTAACTTAAGCAGATATAGATGTTGGAAAAAAATATGAAAATTGAAGAGGTCTTTTTTTTTCTATAGACTGGCTATAAGCTACAAAGGTGAAAAGCTGTTGATTTTGGGGTCATACATTTTGGTGAGCAAAATAAAATTTTTTATCAGGTATAGAGTTAAAATAGTTGGGTATTTGGATTCTGCATTTCTCATTTGTCCTACATACCAAATTTCAGAAATATTGAATGCATGGAAGTAGTTTTTTAATTTTTAAAAAACCCTAAGATTCTGTGACACAGCACAGCCTTAATTTTGAGGCAAAAGCAGGAAAATTTTACCGCCCTGCCAAATCGGAACGGTAAGACCTAGCATAAAATGATTTGGCACTAACTCATAAAGAGGAACATTTATGCCAAATTTCAACTAATTTGGTGTTGATGGGTGTAATGCCCCAGTGAATTGATATGCAATGACCCAATACTTGAAATCATTTAACTGTGTGTCAACAAATGAACTCTGGCTCATTTTAAAATTGTTATCCACAAACTATTCATTTACAAATCATATTTGATATGTATGTATGAACTTGACATTAAATTGAATTACAAATCATATTTGATATATGTATGAACTTGACATTAAATAACCTACAAGGGTTGATATGCCATAAAACACAACCAATTGACCATTAACTTAACATAATTTCATAAATCACTTAGATTGGACATGAAAATTTCAGATCAAAATGGCTCATGCTTTACATCATTCATTCTTTTGAACCACTTATGCCACTCAGACACAGAACATTGTCTGCTCCACGTATATTTTTTCCAGCATAGGCTGTTGAAGCTTTGCTCAGTCTAATCAAGAACTTATTGATCCTTTGCTTCAAACTCATCACCGTCGTTAAATTATTCTGACAGCACAAATTCCTTTGACTCTCTTTTGCCATTCATCCCTATGATAAGTCCTCTAGACTGCATCCAGTGTTTGCACAGAGCAGGTGAATATAAGTTTTTACTGATCAGCCAATGTTTGTGCCTCCTTATGTAGGAGTCCTTAGGATAATGTTGCTTATGAGTTTGTCCTTACTTCAACAGTGCTCAAGTCTGTCGTGTTCATTTTACTAGTATGATTTGTAGAGGGAGTCTCCATGGTGTAATGGCTAAAGTGCCTTGTAGTAAGTGAGTTCCAACTCTAGTCGCACTATTACATTCACTTTTGGATTAATACTTTTAGGAAAGAAATGAACCTACTTATCTTGCCAGCTATGAGTTAGACAGTATCATTGATGTTCTTCTATAAGGATGGCTTTGGCATTAAATAACCCACAAAGGTTGATATGCCAGCATATTAGACTCATATTTAACTTTAATGTAATTGTATATTAATACCATACAGCATCCCCCTTAGCATTATGATTAAAGGGTTATCTACTGAACTTTGAAATCAACAGTAATGGAGCTTGGAATGATTGTTTCACTGTGTGGTAGTCTCCTGACTACTTTTGTAAACCATATGTTTTATATGCTATTAAATACAGTGTGTGTGTGTGTGTGTGTGTGTATGTATGTATGTATGTATGTATGTGTATATATATATATATATATATATATATATATATTTCATATCTAAATTGGATAAAGATTTGTTTTCCATGTTTATGATAAATGCTGGTCTTTGTTAATTGATTACCAGCCTATAATTCCTAAAATTTATTGACTTCCAAAAACTCACTAACCTAAAATTCCTTTAAAACCAATTATTTCTCTGATCGGAACTGCCCCCTCCCCCAAATTGCAAAATTTTTAACCACAGTATCAACTCTTCGTTTAGATACAATTAACAATTTGCACATCTAGAACTCCAGTGATTTACTCGACAAAATAAATATTAAAAATATGTGAAACAAATCTTTTGCAAGTCTAGACATAAATTCATTAAATACCTATATTCCTTTAAATACATACATTAAAGAAAAAACATTTTGTGTGGGTGTGTATGTATGTGTATATATATATATATATATATATATATATATATATATATATATATATATATATATATATTAAAAAATTAGAAACACCATCAGTTGTTTAAAAACTAAAATTTAAAAAATTCTTGTGGAGTGGCTGGAAACCTCCACAGAATGGACAAGTCTGAAGACTATTTAGAGCAGTGCTCACTCTAGATTAATCTCTCTGACAACAAAATGACTATGGTTGCTTACATTAGTCAGCAAACTGTATTTCTCACATAACCAAATATCTCTTATCTTACATGTATCTTAACCCTTACTACTCATGACGCAACACAAATGTTCAATACCCCATAGTTTGAGCAAATATAAGATATCAAAAGCATTTAGATTACTTACCTGAGGATCATATTAACGTGCAACTAGTAGTTGCTCAATAACTATATAGCCTAATATATACTTATTAGCTAGATTTTTATCTGAAATTTTCATAGTATAATGTTAAATCCAGATTATTGACATTCACTCTTGACAAGGAAAGAAATTGTGTTGGAAAATAAGTATTTGTTGCTTAAAATAGATGCATTAGACTGCAGATAATTGGATCTACTTACCAACCCCTCCTTATGAGCAGGATGTGACACAAGGTCAATTTTTAAACAGTTTAACAGGTTTGAATTTAGTTTTCCCTCTCCTAGACTGGTTGCTATACCAGATTAAAGAGTCCAGCCTGCATTACTATTTAATCAAAGCTGAAGGCAGAACAGTTGGATGTATATTTTTCCCAAGTATATTAGTATAATGTGAAATGCAAATAGCCTCATCCAGGATTTGAATTTGTCTTGCTATGTGCATTTTCTATGATGAGAACCATTATAACATGAGTACCCCCAGATATGCTTATGTATATGAGCTGAGAAAAACTACCTTCAAAGCTTAGTCCTATCTAATATAAGAGTATAACAATGGAACATTCACGATCAAATTAACAATGTGTTTCAAATTGAATTGGTGACCCCAGTTCAAATCTGAGATGAGGCTGTTTGCATTTCATTTCACATTAATGCCCTTGGAAAAGGCATGAATTCATCTACTTTCCACTTTTCCAGCTATGGAAAATAGTATATAAACTGATTCTTTAGCCTTGGTTAGGTAACCAGTCTAAGAGAAGGTAAACTCTGAATTCAAACCAGCTTTACTCTGTTTGAAAATAGATCTTGTATCACATCCTGCCCATGGTTGAGGGGTTAGGGAAATACATACATGACAAGATATTTTCACATTTTACACTGTTACTTAATGTTGATAATCAAATTCTGGTAAAATTCAAAATTTTACATATTTATTTTCAAAGTAGAAACACATTTTTAACTTTTTCAATTGATGCAACACAATATTTCTACTGATAATTCTCCTTGTTTTGTATTTAAATTAAACTTAGTAAAAACTAGGGTTAGCTGAAAAGTTCATTGGCTAACCAAGATACTATTATTGAATGTGACCAAATGAGGTTTATTTTTCAACAGTCCCTCCTAGTGTTCCACACACTTCTTCCATCAATGTTGCTGTGCTTTGGATTCCATTGGCAAAAAATGTCATCATATGAACTTTTCAGTCTACCCTCATATCTAGCATATTTAAATATTCATTTCTCTTTCATATCTTTTTGTTAGTTTTTCTCAGCCATCTTTTTGTTTATCTGTTTTCTTTTTCTTTAGAAGGCAAAAAAACAACAAAACAATCTAAACTCAGCCTAAAGAGTCTGGGCTCTGTTCCAACTCTGTGTATGCACAACAGAAAAGCAATGCCAATAACTTTTCTTTACCTTGAACCCAAAACCTTCCAAACATGATTCAGTTAGTGACATT
>CAUZXS010004569.1:35000-105000 GCA_963585895.1 Sepioteuthis lessoniana | reverse complement strand
TCCACAATATGCGCTGGAAACTTCGTCTGCCTTTCCAGGTCCACCAACAATTGCCAATCTGGCGCCGATGACAACATCGAAACTTTATTTTTTGTCTGCGGCTGTTTCGAGCTTCCCGCTCTAACAAAAATAACCTTATGTCTTCCAGGACTGAATCTATTCGATTTTAATGCCTCAGATACCACTCCAGCAATAACTTTGAGGACCTGGTCATGTCGCCAGCGATAACGCCCTTCACTCAATGATCTTGGGCATCCAGATAGCAAATGCTGTAGCGATCCTTTACCCCCGCACAACTGACATGCTGGGGTATCATTTTTGCCCCATGTGTGAAGGTTTGATGGGCTAGGGAGAAGATCATAAACTGCCTGGATCTGGAATCTTAGCTGGCTTAAGTCGGCCTTCCACAAGTCCGACCAGGTAATTCGCCGCCGAACATAATTTTCCCATCTGGTCCAGGCACCCTGTTGAGACAGTCCTACCATCTTTGCCAGCCTAGTCTCCTCTATACCTTCTCTTACTTCTTTTTGCAAGAGCGCCCTTCTTTCTTTCCCTCTGGCGTTGTCTATCCTTGGACTCGGATAATATCCCAGGCCTCTTGTCCCACTGGCCACAGTACCGACCATAGCCTTCTGCTGCAATCTCTCTTCCGCAACCTTCAGTTCCCTGACAGCGCTCCACTTCCTTCCTGTGCGGATTTCAATTCCTGCACCTGCTACCTTTAAATCTCTGGAATCTCTATACATAATCGCCTCTCTTGTGCGTGTCACCACAAACTCTTCTTTGAGACCCCTGAAAGGAAGTTGGATTGCATTGGAGGTCCCATATAAAGCCGCGCTACTTAGGCACTTTGGCAAACCCAACCATCTCCTTAAATAGCCGCTAATTTTCCTTTCCATTCATTCTACCGTGGTAATAGCTACCTCGTATAACATGAGTGGCCATAATATCTGCGGCAGAATTGCGTGTTGATACAACCACGCCTTAAACTTGCCGGGCAATCCTGACTTATCTATCTTTCTTAGCCAATCATCAAGGTCGCCCCCTATTCCTTTAATTGCTGCTTGATCCTTAGTACTGCTGTCGAACCACTTGCCAAGACTTTTTACAGGCTTCTCAGTCACTGTTGGTATGAATTCGCCGGCGATTGTGAAACGTGCCGTGCTTTTAATCTTTCCCTTTTGTAGTACTAGGGACCTAGATTTTCCTGGTTTAAACCTCATGCGGGCCCATATTATGAGTTTTTCTAAGCCCCTCACTATCCATTTACAGCCTATGACTGATGATGTTGTCACTGTAATATCGTCCATGTAAGCTCTCAATGGAGGCTGCCGTATCCCGGACTTTACCCTTGAAAAATTCAGTTATTCTGATTAAGATTTTTATTAAACTTGCTTTGTCATTTTAGTATCTGTGTTTTGATAAATTGAAAATTTGTGATAGACAAAATTGTTTGCTTCAGTAAAATTAAATTGTTTAACTGAGAACAAACTACCTCCTGTCCCACGCACACACACACACAGACTATTCATTGTCAACTCAAATGGTTTTATAATCTGCATAAAGATTAAACTTGCTTGTTCAATATTCTCGTGTTAATGTACTGTAGTGTGATGCAATTAAGTACTTGAAATATCTTGAAAGACTCTAAGAAAGTCAGTTATTCTTTGACTATACCTGTAGTTTTAAAACTTTAAAATCCTAAAGACCCTTTTCTATAAAGGAAATATTCTTATAGGCCCCTATTTTTAGCATTTACCTTTTAGGCAGTAATTAACAAGCTATAATAAGCAACTATAACATTTCCAAAATTTTTTTTATTTCAAATGGATCATATTAATTTGAATCCTAATATATGGTGGCCCAGTCAGCTGGGGCTGCAGAATACACCGACTGCATCTCTGCAGAAGGGTAAAAGTTCTCCAACAAATGTCCTGGATATGACACTAAACAATCTGATGGTGAGGTTCCAGTAATGCTGGAGTTTTGGGAAATGTGGAATACCCCCTTTATTGCCATTGCTCCCATGTCCACTCTGACCTGGAGTGGTAGCACCTGATAGGGTTCTATCTATGGGTCAAACAGAACTAAACTGTATCCTTATGCTAAACAGAATTGTTTGAAATAGAACTGTTTTTAGATTTAACTGTGTAAATGTTTGAATTGTTAGTGATACATAGCAATACTTGGAACCATTTAACTTTGTTGACTGAACTGAATAGCTTGAAATAGAAATGTTTTTGATATTTAAAATGTACTTATGCTTAACTGAATTGTTTGAAATAGAACTATTTATATGTATGAAAGTTGATTTGGCATTAAATAACCTACAATGGTTGATATGCCACCAAACCAAACCAAACTAGAACCTAATATATGGTGCAATAATTGTTTTTTTATAACTGTGAAATTAATTTTTTTTCTTTCACAAGATTTGTAATGTTAAGTTAAATATTAGACATGATAATTCTCAAATCATGTTTAACATTCAGTTTCATTGTTTTGTTTTTCTATTCAGCAACTCAGAAAATTATTAATTGTTTTGTTAAGTTCAACTATCCTAATTTTAAATGCATAGGATTAGTTTAAATTTTTAACTGTAGACCACCAGCTGTTTTCTCATTGATCCCAATTTTTAAACCATTGAATTATTCTTTGTTTCAAAATTACATTAGAAAAAAAAAAACAAACTAGTAAAATATTCACAAAAGCATTTTTCATCCACTCGACCGTTACTTTAAGTTGGCCTAATGAGCAGAGTATTTGCCAATGGTCCCGGGAGATTGGGATTCAATCCTAGGTCAATACCAAATACTCAAAAAATGGTTCTTGATGCTGCCTTGCTTAACACTCAGCATTATAAGGTAAGGATCAAGAGCAAAGTGGAGCAATCCAGAGAATGTAGTAATGCCCTCCCCTACACCTTGGTGTAGTAGCTATTGAAAAGGGAGCTATCGGTTCATCCTCGATTAAGGGCGACTAATTCTTCTTAATTTAACAAATAATTTTCCATATTATATGTTAATATTCTAAAATAACCTTGTATGGATGAGAATATTTCTCTGTCCTATCTGTAAAAGTGTTAAAAAACAAAATTACATGATATAACTGCACAGGTGTTGTTCGACCAAAGTATTATTTAATCATGAATTATAAGCTTTTGTCAGCATTACATTTTGCTATTAAATTCTTTGCTTTGAATATTTTAAAGTACTAACTTTAAGCTTTTCAAAACATTTGTATTAAAAATGGTTTCTACACTAAGTATATTACTACCTTTGTCTATTATTAAAGTTGTTTATAAATTTCACATTAAATGTGACAACTATTATGAGACAGAGATAGTTGTTTTTTTGTTGTTTTTTTTTCTAAATTACAAGCCTATTGAAGTTGTGTCAATTGGTTCAATAAACACTGTATGAATCAAGCCCATCAAATATTATCTAATGCAAAATAACTTCTATTTATAAATGAAACTGCAGGAGGGACGGATTTATTTATTTATATATTTTTATATTAGAAATATTTTCTTATCCTGCTTCATGCTACTTTCAATTCTTTTCATTTGTAAAATTTACCAAACTATTTTTAGACACAGATTCAATAACTGTAAGATGCTCAGATTTAAAACAAAGTCAACCTGCTTATAATAAAATGTTTAATTGTGCACATTAAAAAAGAAACATTGCATAAATACTTTTAACAACAGAAACTATACAATTATAAATAGCATATATTATAAGCCTGGATTTTGTGCATAGATGGACGAAAAGATTATCTTTTAGATGGCTGGCTTTAATATTCCATGCTTGGTAGGATTCAGTTTGATACTCATGTAATTATTAAAGATAGCAATCTTCTTTTCTAACTACAGATCCTGCTCAATCTACAATGGGGTTATGCCTTCAACAAGACTATTAAAAATCAAAAATATTTTAAGTTGAAAATGATTCTTGTGTAACATAAGTGAGCACTCCTTCTTGTATTCTTATAAGTCGTTATCTTTTTTTGTTTGTTTGTAATAGAAATAGACTTTGAAAATACAAAAATTAAAAAAGTAAATTGTATAAGACAAAATTAAACACGAGATATTTATGTTTGAAATTGATACTGAATCGAGACTGGGTTCATCTGTATTTAGATATTGTATTAAGTGTATGCAAAGATTCATTTTTTTTTTTCTAGTTCATGTGAGAAGATAGTAAAAAGCAGAAATGTCCATGGCGGCATAACAAACAGCAACAGATAATTTTGATCGCATAAGACTCCACTAGAAATAAAATTCTGGTATTTTTGGTTTGGAAGAAAATTAATTTTTCATGAAAAAATTGGTTGTGGTGTACTTATTTATAAGCAATACTGTACTCATAACATCATCAGGTGAAAATAGATAAATTCTGTTTCTCCTGTATATATAAACTTTTAGGCCCTATCAAATTATTTTCATGTTTTAATCAACCGAGAATCCATAGGAAACCTCTAGAAACCACTTGTATATTTCTTAAACTTATGTAGTATGTTACATACAGTATGTTTCAATTATGAAGTTCTTCTAAAGGTTTTGGAGTTCTGGGGATTAAGTTCTTTATTTTGTCTTTTAAAGCATCATCATATTTACCCAACCCCTCTGCTCGGGAAGGATATGACACAAGGTCAATTTTTAAGTGGAGTTTAACAGGTTTGAAATCAGTTTTCCTTCTCCTAGACTAGTTGCTTTGCCAAGGCTGAAGAACCTAGTCTGCCCTACTATTTACCCATTGCTGGAGGGATAATAATTGGATTCATACCTTTCCCAAGGGTATTAGTGCTATGTGAAATGCAATCAGTCTCATCCAGGATTTGAACTCGTATCGCCGTGTTCATTTCCTATGACGATAACCATTACACCACGGGCACTTCCATTTTAAAGCATCATGATCAACAATTGATGGTTGTCTATTTTTGAACTTTTTTCAAGGGACAAGTCACCATCCTTAAAACACTTCTTGGTTAGTCTTGTCAGATATTGTTTAATTTCCCTCTGGTGTAAAAACAGGCTTAGGAGGTCAATCCTGGCTCCCTCAATCAACTGCACACCTCTACTGTCAAAGCTATTACCCAATGCTGCCTCACAGACTGGCCTTGTCTGTGGATCTTTCTGCTTGCTGGCCAAGCTGTTAGACTTTATCATCTGACTTGTATCCTCCTCCCACACTGTGTTCTTTAATCTTGAAGGCGACCCAGATGTTGATTGAAGTCGCTCTGTCCAGTCAATCCCCACTGCAGGATACATAAAAAAAAAAACAGCCCTCAACAAAAGGAAGGAACATGGTTCAATGTGAAGATTTCTTTAGTTATATATTTTGGTATGTTATATGAATTATATTTCTGGTACGTTACATCATTTCTGAACCCTTCTTTCATCTGCTTCAGTGATGTGACACTGATGTCCACTATTATAATCTAGCAGCAAGCCAAGTTCTCAACTATCAGGAATCTGGTACAAGGTTTGAGCTCAGGTTTTCTCAAAGAATCATATCTGGTGCCTTTTTTTTCTTTCTCCACTTATCCATCAGCAAGCAAAGTTCTTGGCTACTGGACGTCTCAATCAGAGGATGGCACAAGGTCTGAACTCTTTTCTGACTCCAATCTTCATTGATTAGCTTCTCTCACTTATGCCAAGTGAACAGGAACTAGCTTCAATTTTTCCTACTCCTTCTATATCTCACCTAACCCAATTCCTCTCAGGATGTTGTTTCTTCCACCTGACATTCTATCATGGAATTTGCAACTTTTAGAAATTTTCAAGTTCTCTGGCTAAATTTGTTTTTCAGGCCAACACAAGTGTCATCCCTGATCTTCCAACTCTTCCATGAAAATAACTCATCACTAGTTTTTCTCCTAGCCAAAACAAAACACTACAGAACCATTGATTATATAAATTTTAACATTTCTCATTTAAAGAAAAAGTATATATATATATATATATATATATATATATATATATATATATAATATAATTTTAATACACTGGTTTCTCAAAAGAAAGTGTATTTTATCTCTTTCTGCTTTAATAATTTTCCTTAATTAATTCTTTTGACTAATTAGTCTGTCTAGGGCCTACAGGGTCACACTTTCACTTCTTGAATTCTTTGAGCAGATTCAGTAGTTTTGAGGCTCAGTTTAAAATAATACCTCAAAATTGCCAGAATCTCAATACATATATCCATCATTATAACCTCTTGTCTATTTTCATCATTATAACCTCTTGTCTATTTTCTCATAGAATTTTCATGGGATGACATTACTTTTTGAGGTATCATTGCAAGTCAGATTAGGTAAAGTCACTGACCTCATTTTGACTGATTTTGGAATTATAATGATAGCTAACAGTAGGTTGTCAAGCTTTTAGACCAAGCACTGAGAATAGAATTAAGAAAAAAAACAAAAATTTCTTTTCTTATGATTGTGCAGGTGGTTACTTGATAATTTTCTTGATTATCTTCTTCCTTGTTATCTTTTCTTCCTGTTCTTTTCTGAACTAATCATCCATTTTGTTTATAGAGGTTAAACTAATTTCTGAAATGTTATCATTCATGATTTTTTCTTGGAAGAAAATTGTTTCACAGACAAGTAATAAATACACTAACAGAAAGAAAAAGTTCACATTCTCCCAGGTTATAAAATCTCATACTCTTTTGCAATTACAATGAAGATTTTTGAATTGCATATACAAGTATAAGACAAAACTTTCTTTATGGATAGGCTTAGTATCTTAAATCAAAAAGATTTAAGATACTAAGTATTTTTCTACCTTAAAGCACATGCAATGATTAATTAACTGGTCTCATAAGCCATTATCAAGTCTTTACTGTGCTCTACAGTGTTTGTTTTTTTGTTAAACAATGCTAATCTGAGTTTCTTTACATAATTAACTTTAAAGATTTTTTACTGAATTTAAAAATGCTACCACCTAGATTGACATCAGTTTTTTTTTCATTATTCATTTGATTATAGAACATATAGTATGACTTATTCATATATCTCAGTGACAAGCAGTAAAAAAGATCATTTGTGTAACTTTTCTACCACCTAAAAATGAAAGAAGTAGCTAAGTAGTTGAAAGATTTTTTTAGTTGTTAGTTTCATAAGATGTCATATCCTTGATGCATTTAATTTGTGGTTATATTTGAAAACTAATTTATTTATATCATTCTACTCCTTGTGGGTTTTTCACACCAATATTAGCTGATGGTTTTCTCTGGAATCCAATTGACAGCAAGTCTCCTCAGCTCTCCAGGACTCTTCTCAGTATTCTTGCTGATCTCAGCAGTGCTGTAGTCTAGACAGAAATCTGAGGAAGAATTATGACTAATTTCTCCATTCTCTTTTCTATATCCTTGAGGATTGTTCAGAATGCTCTGATCGGTATTACTGTCATTTTTATATTCCACAACTTAACTTTCTGGCAAGGTTCACATATTTCTCAAGTTTTTTGCTTTTTTTGTTTTTTTTTGTTTTAACTGTGTAATCTGAAATGGCAAAGTCCACTGGCTGACATTGCAAAGAGAGATTAATTACAACAGCAACAGCAAAAATAATGCAAGGACAAACAGAAAAACAGGAATCATCAAATTGAGAAAACAAAAATTGGAAGGACAATAATGATGTGGACATTTTTAGAAGACAAACTAAGAAAATTATGCATGAGATGACCTGGACATATCTGTGCTGAAGAAACCTAAATAAAGAAACGTAATCACTATTAATAGCAGCCCAAAATAATGCTCATATGAACCAATTACATAAAAGCTAGAATAGATAAAACTCAGCCTACACTTGCTATTTTTCTATGTGGAAAGAGAGATGAACGAATAAGCCACATAATAAGCAAATGCAATAAACTTACACAGAAGGGCTACAAGAGCAGGCATGACTGGGTGGGGAAGGTAATCCACCGAGAATGGTGCAGGCGACTGAAGTGAATATATACAGACAAATGATATATGCAGAGACCAGGATCTACTCTGGAAGATGAGACAAAATTCTTTGTGATTTTGAGATAAAAACCAATTGCTCAATCCTGGCCAGAAGATCAGACCCAGTTGTAGTCAATAAAAATAAAAACTCTAGTCATCTAATGAACTTTGCTGCTTCAAAAACTGGATAAATCAGTTGTGATAGCTATCATAGATGGAACTCTTGGAATAATCCTGAACCATTTAGAAAAGTGACTGAGGGTACTGGAACTCCAAGGAAGAATTCAGACTAGTTGAGATAACTAGAATACTTTATTCTGAAGAGCTGAGGAGACTTGCTATCACTCAGACTTCAGGGAAAAGTAGTAGTTTTTACTAGTGTGAAAAACTAGTTAAAAGATTATCATTTATTTCCTTTTTTTAATCTTTATTTATGTATATTTGTTAGTAAAAAATTGTATTTTCTGAAGTTATCTGTATTAAGACTGTTGTTCTATAAAATTATTTTTGGGGTCTTTGGTGATATAAATATGGTTCCATTTTATGTGCTGTGTTTTCTATGTATCACCACCCTTATCCCACATGTAGGCTAAGATTCTTCAGGACATAGTATGGAAAATGTGAAGCTATTAGTTGTAATGTGTGGTTTTAATTTCTCTTATATTGCTAACATATAAATGCTCATTCTGTAATGATTATGCCCAGTTGGCTGGGGGCTGTAGAATACACCGGCTGCATCTCTGCAGAGGAGTAAGACTCCTCTTACGAGTGTCCTGATATGACAATAAACAATCTAATAATGAGGCTTCAGTCCTGGAACTTTGGGGAATGTAGAGTATGTCTTTATTTCCATTGCTCCCAGGTCCACTCTGACCTGGAGTAGTGGCAACTGATAGTCCTATCTATGGGTCAAGTAGAACTGTTTGACCATTTTAAACTGTGCAAACAAATGACTTATTCTAAATTGAATTGTTAGAAAAATAGAACTGTTTTTACATTTAACTGTGTAAACAAATGACTGATGTTTGAATGAATTTGTTAGGGAGACACGGCAATGCTTGGAACTATTTAGCTGTGTACAACTGAATGAGTAGTATAGACTAGAATTATTAGTATTAAATAGCAATACTTGAAACTCTTTAACTGTGTGCCAAAATTGAATTATTGGTGTTACATAGCTATACTTGATTGTGTGCAAATGAATGGTATTGAATAGAATTACTATTGTTAGATTGCAATAATTGAAACCCTTTAACTGTGTAGAAGCAATAACAATACTAGTGTGCAAACAAATTGGTTCTAACTCTTTTAAAAATGAAATTACCTACAAACTATATGTGCAAACAAATGACTGATGTTAAAATTGTGACTGTTATATAGTAATACTTGAAATCATTTGTGTGCCCCAAAAAAAGAGCTCTGTCTTGTTTTAAAAATGTTATCAACAAAATGTTTACAAAACATATGTATAAACAAGATCTAGCAATTAATAACATAAAATGGTTGATATCCCATAAAACCCAACCAATTGTAATGGTTATTATCATAGGAAATAGACTCAGCAACCCAAAGTCAAATCCTGGATTAGGCAGTTTGTATTTCACATAGTGCTAATTCCCTTGGAGAAGGTATGAATCCAACAATTCTCCCTCCAGCTATGAGTGAATAATAGAGCAGACTGAATTCTTTAACCTTTGTATAGCAACCACGGAAGGAAAACTCTGAATTCAAACCAGTTATACTCCACTTAGAAAATTGACATTGTATCACATCTTGTTTATTGCAGAGAGGAAGGGTGAATATATACATAGATAAATGCACTATCTCATATATAAAGCACTCTTATAGGTTCTGCAACCTTTAAACACTGATGTGATAGAATAATTTTTAAATGGATATAAAGGATCTGATCAGAAATAAAAGTAGAAAAGCAATCTAGAATCTAAGTATGGTTCCTCATCTGATGTTATATACTTATTTTACACGCTGAGAAGGAAAATGAAGGGAAAGCAAATACTGTATAAAGTGTCCAAAATAAAAGCTAAAAAATGTATCTTTTTCCATTCTTTTGAATATCTACTCAAATTTTCCTTGAATATTTTCTGTAAACCAGCAAAATAGATTACTATGCATAAAAATAGTGCTGAAGCAGACAGTTTCTTTTCCGCTTTTGTCTGTTGTATAGAAATCATTTATAAATATGATTGTAGGATTATTGGGGGGGGGTTAAGATTATAGATATTTACTAAAGTTAACTTTTTCTACTAATGGCTTACACTAGTATTGGTAATTGATCAAGGTTATTTCACTTTTAAGACATTAAGATTTTATGAACATAAAGTTGAGCAAATGCCAAAATGATTTTTAAAATTATGTAGGTATATCAATAATTTTGCAGTATAATGATGAAAAAAGCATTTCACACAGCAGATATTCATTTTTCAACATGATCTCCTTTCTTGTGAATGTACTTAATCCAATGTTCCTCTATTTGATCCTATACTTCAAACTTTATACAGCGAAAATTTCAGATCAAAATTCAGCTAATAACTCCATGTTAGGCCTCAGATGCATTGATCCACCCTTGTATAAACTTAATCAGGTTTATATTTAGTGTCTTGATTAAGCTGTAGTTGATATAACAATTATAAGTATGAAAGTGTGACAAATTCAGCAATCCTCTTATGAGATGAATACCAAGTGAATTGAACTTGTAATGACCAATAACTTGGAAAATAGAGGGGAAGGAAAAAAAAAACAACAAAAGATGTGGTTAACAATCTTTAAGCATGTAGAGAGATTAAGTATATTTATTGACCAATAGCACATATGAAGATGTAGCTGTTTTAATGGTTAGCAGTATAGAGAATGGAATTGGTAAACAGTTAACCTCTGTCTTGGATAGTTTATGTCCACTAATACTCTTGGGAAAAGCATAAATCTGGAGCTTTGTGGAGTGTGGAATCACTTCTTTGATGTCACTACTCCCAGGTCCACTCTGATCCAGAGTGGTTGTACCTGTTTAGGGTCCAATGTATGGATCAAATAGATATGTTTGCAAATTATTTGTACTTGATAGGAATACTTGAAAACATAACTTATTATTATTATTATTAAATAGGAGTCATTACTTGAAACAATGATTGCAAAAAAAATGATATTGACATAAGATAACACCACAAGGGTTGCCATAAAACCGAACAATCAATTGCTTTGAGAGATACCATAAAGGAGAATTATTTGGTATGGTATCTAGATGACCTAATAGATTATAAGAAACTTTCATCCACTCATCTAACACATTTTGCAAGAGCATTTTACAGGCAACTTATTTCAACTTACAAGGTGTGATGAAAAAATACCAAAACTTAAATGTTAAGTTTTTTGATCTTGAAAAAAAAAAATCATCTAAATGAAGATGCGTGCACAACTAGCAACTAATATAAATAATATGATGTCTAGACTACTGTCTAGATGAGTCACTGCTTATTTAAAACAAACAAAAAATTATGAAGTCAGTCTAGATAATTTTTTGAACAAAATATTCTTGGTAAAAGACAAGATAGTACAAGTACAATGCCCTCTATACTCACCAGACCCTGCCCCTAGCTCTGGGCAATTTTTTCTTGTTTCTTAAACTAAAACTTTAGCCCAGTTGGCTGAGGCTGTAGAATCAGCCAATTGGATCTCTGCAGAGGAGTAAGTTCCCCCACCCCTGTCCAGAGTGTCCTGGATATGACGCTAAACCATCTAATGGTGAGGCTCCAGTTCTAGAACTTTGGCGAATGTGAAGTACACCTTTTATAGAAAATGAATTTCCATACGAAAAAAAGTGTTCAATTTTGTTATTTTTGTATTTATTGACCAATTGGCAGTTACATTCTCATTTTTAAATTTCTATGAGATTTACAGACGACAATATTTGACTTGCTGTGGAAAACCCAAAATGGTTTAAGAAATCTTTTCCCTCCTAGATTATAAAAAATACATTTTTTTAACCAATTAGAATAATAGATAAGTCATCAACTTTTTTTGATCTAATTTCGAGCCTACCTCAATCTTGTAAGTAGGTTTATAGATTTATTCTGTAATCTACTCGAAACTGTTGTCTTTATTTCTTTTGAAAATCTAACATTCTGTACCTTCAAGGATGCATTTAATTTCAACATTGCTTGATTTATTTAAAATTAAACAAAAATATTTTTGTTTACATGAATATTTGTTCTGCTATTCAATCTTTCCTCTACTGATGAAAATTCTAGCTACATCTGTATGCAAATTAATGCATAAATTTACCTTCTTTTTTACATAGTGACATACTCACACAAAGGTCTTATACACACACAAGATTTATCAACTAAAGTTGGACAATTACAAACTGCTACATTTCATGCATGAACTTTACTTTCTTGTAATGTAGATATTTGAAAAATATTTATGCTCTGACTAATATTATTTTTTCTTGTGAGAAAAGATTTTTTTTTCTCCATCAAACTTTTCAATCAGTTTAAAGAAATATTTATTTAATTTGTAGATTAGTGTTGTATTCAATCCTTTACACATTCTCTACACTTTCATTATCATTTTCCCCAGGTCCATTCTGACCTGTTAGGGCCCCATGTATGAGTCAAATAGAATTATTTAATTATTTCCTGTACTTGAAACCATTTAACTGTGTGCAAATAGAACTATTAGTGTTTGATAGCAATATTTGAAACTATTCAACTGTGTGTAAACAAATGGGCTTTGGAAACTTATTGTATGCACCACATAAGCATGTGGTGCATACAATAAGTTTCCAGACATTTTTGTACAGGCATTTAGAATTGTCGTAGACTCTTGAAAATTCATTATGTTATTGCTATACATCTTATGAGATGACTGACCAATTTTTATGATTTCAGGTTCAAAGGAACAGCTACAGCAAGAATTGGAATACACCCTACTAAAGCCTGATTGTCATAGCTGGTGAATTTCAAAAATGCAATCTGGACTTTAGAAGAATGATATGCAATAAAATTCTGTTTTAAACTTGGAAAAAATGCTGGATCTACTGCTATGACCCAGAGACCAAGAGACAGAGTTCCCAGTGGAAGCATGTTGGCTCTCCCAGACCCAAGAAGGCCAGACAGAGTAAATTCACCCACAAACTTTTGATGATCCCTTTTTTTGACAGCACTGGCATGATCTCCATGCACTGGGTTCCCACTGGACAGACAGTTAACAAGGAATACTATGTTGAGGTTTTAAGGGAGTTCAGGAAGAGATTCCTAGGGAAGAGGCCAGCACTCTTCAAATTGGGTCAGTGGCATTAAGACAGTTCCTCAGCGTCCCTATAGTCCAGACCTTGCTCCCTGTGACTTTTAGTTATTCCCTAAACTCAGAGGCTGTCATTATGAGACAATTGAGGATATGAAAGAGGCTGTGATGAAGGTCATTGACACACTCACACAAGAGGACAAAAGGACATTAAAAGAAATATGACGGTTCAGTTTGATACCATATCAAAAAAGTTTGAGAGATGCTTTGATCATTTAAAAACTCATTGAAATAAGTTTGCTTTTGTGGCATATCAACCATTGTAAGTTATTTAATGCCATATTTTGTTTATACATATATATATCAAATATACTTTGGAAACTGATTTTTGTTGATAACATTTTTAAATGAGTTTGAGCTCATTTTTTTCACTCAGTTAAATGGTTTTGGGTATTGCTATGTAATACGAATAATTCTATTTACTATTTGTTTGCACACAGTGAAATAGTTACAAGTATTGCTATTTAACTCTAATTATTCTACTCAACATTACTCATTCGTTTGCACACTGTTAGATGGTTCCTAGTATTGTTATGTATCACTAATAATTCAATGAAACATCTGTCATTTGTTTAAACACATTTAAATGATCAAACAGTTCTATTTTAAACAATTTAGTGTCATAACCAGAACACTCGTTTGTGGTGGTGGGGGGTCTTACCCCTCTGTAGAGATGCAGTCAGTGTATTATACAGCCTCAGCTGACTGTTGCATATCAAGAAGATTGTTAATGTTTCATTAATTGTTTATTTCCATCTTGGTAAATACAGCTTCAATCTTATTTTTTTCACATACTTTGCATTCTGACTTAGCTGCACAGATCCATTTATAATATTATTACAATGGGCAATGTATGATATGTCTGTGTATAAGTGTGCATCTATAAATCCAGCAAATATTGTATTTGAATGACAAAAAAACAAAAGAATATTGTTGAAATATGCAAAGAAACATAGTTTTTAACTAAGTTTAACTTGTCTGGCACAAGATTAGTTATGGAAGCATCTGTAAGAATTGAACTATCTAATAGTTTACTAATTTGTTTACTATTCTAAGCTAGACATTCCAAATATTTACAAATCTTAAGACTGCAGGTGCGGGGCACTCAATAAGGATCATAGATTTATTGTATTGTGTCAAACTAAGTTAAACTTAGTAAATATCTATATAAGAGAACATGTATATATATATGTATATATATATATGTATATGTATGTGTATATATATATGTATATGTATGTGTATATATATATATATATATATATATATATATATATATATATGTGTGTGTATATATATATATATATATATATACTGAATAAAAGTTTATGAATATAATGCTTAAGAGATAAATGCAAAGAATAGTACACAAGATATATAAGATTCACTTGAAGAAAACTCTTGTTAAGAATGTTAACATGTAATAACTTTATTAATTGTTGCCTTTTTTTCTGTTTGTTTTTGTACAGGTGTGAATGAGCTGCCTCTGTTTGATTTCTCTCTCTGGAAACTTTTCCAACTGATGGACATTCGCAACATCCTCATGGTATTCTGCAGTATTTTGTTAGAACATCAAGTCCTTTTTTACTCTTCAGGTAAGTGCCTGAAAAATGGATTTGGATTTAATTATAAAACAGCTGTTTTGATAAATGAACTAAATATACTTATAAAATATAAGATTTAGATGCAACCTGGTCTTACTATAGAGTAAGGAGATATTCAATTTTGGAACTAACACAACAAAGACTAGGAAATTAGTCTAAACCAACTCACAATTCATAGCATTGAAAAAATATGATTTAAATTATCTTTTGAATATTAAATACATATTACCTGTAACAAATGACAGGGTTATTTACATATGAATCAGCACTTCTACCTAGGATTGGTATAGTATTTGTATGCTGTGCCTCAGACATAAAGTTCACCCTCTGGCACTTCTGCCTATGGTAAATATACAGTTTCTGCATCTATGAAAGTCTTAGTTATTTTCATAACTATTAAGATAGGTAATATACCAATGAAAATAATTATTTTGAAATCTATAAAATTCAATATTTCTTTAAAAATAAATACAAAATCAAGAAAAAAAGGACGGACACACACACACACACACACACACACACACACACACACACACACACACACACACACACACACACACACACGTGTGTGTGTGTGTGTTATTAAAATAATTGTGTGTATGTATGTATATATCATCATCATAATGTCGTGCTGGTAGTATATATATATATATATATATATATATATATATATATATATATATATATACACAATTATTTTAATTATTCAGTTTTTTGTTAATTTTTTTATCAATTTAAGTAATATGTTTAATTAGATTTCTGTGAGTACTGATACTACACTCTGATAGTAGATAGAAGTTCCAGGAAATTACACTTTTATTTGAAGCTGGGTACACAGAATTAACCAGAATAAAAGGATCCTGGATAAATTTTACTTTCACCATCTTCAAATGAACTTGATTCACTAATTCATTGTCAAAGTAAGAAGATCCAGTACAAATAAATTCCTTATGAGATATCTTATCAACAAGATAATTATTTCACACCATTTCCAAATGGTTAAACAAACAAATATCAATTTACATTAGTTGAGGAATCTACTAAAAAAAATTTTTTTTACTTATTTTAACAGAATACAGACTACAAAATGATGAGATATTTGTATGTTTTCTATTTTCAAAAAAAAAGTTAATTTCCTCATAATTTTAATGATCTTTTTTGACAAGTGATTTTTCAACTGATTTTTTTTTCCACAAGTGATAATTACCCATATTTTCATCATTCTGTATTTCTTAATTTTTTGTTTCTCAAAAAAAGAGATGATTGAGTGGTTTAAAAAAAAATTGACATGTTCACAAACAGATTTCATTTTTCCACATTAATTGATCATTTTTAAAGAAGGACATAAAAAAATCAACTAATTTGACAAAATTTTCTTTTAACACTCAAGGAGACAAAACAATTCAGGAGTATTTAGTGCTTTTTTAAATTGAATAGTATATTTGTTTATTACTGATAGTTTTGCCTCATTATTCTGTAGATTAATGCCCTGAAAATAGAGAATAATATTTATAAATCTCTTAAATGAAAGGGAAGGCAAGAAAGGCTTGACAACACTTCTACCTTTCAACCTTCTGTTAAAAGGGTAAATTTTATGTGTAGTAAGTCTTCTATACAAGAATGCTGTATACTGTCTTGAACAATTCTTGGAAGCAACTCCCCACAAAACAGCACCTGTACAACCACTTACCTCCTATCTCACGAACGATTCAATTAAATGAACAAGAAATGTTGGAGAAGCAAAGACGAACTCATAAGCAATATTTTCTAATAAACTTCTGTACATGGATATGCTAGTGTAGGCCAACTTACTTACAACAGCTCTGTGCGGGCACAAGATGCTACCTAGAAGACTGCCAACAGTGATGGATGATAAGGATGGATGGCAAGAGTGAGTCTAGGAACTCCATACTTGATGAGGAAATCTTATTGTATAATTTTAGTAATGTAGTGACCCTCTTCTGAGAACTGTATTTAGAAGTTGAATTAGTTGCATCATACATTAGTCTCATTTGAGCATACATTCCTTATTATATCAGCTATGTTGTTTTCCTAGAAAAAAAAACAATACTTCACTTATGAATTTTTTGCTTCATGCATTATGTTTTTGAATAAAATTCAAATATAAATTTTACAAACCTGAAGATTGGGTTGTCTAGAACTGCTATTTTAAGGGTAAGTTAAATTTTTGATAAGATGGAAATAAGTTAAATTTTTGATAAGATGGAAAAATTATAGATGCCTAAATCTTATGATATAATTTTGGTCATGTAATAACCCTCATTGGCCTAGTGGGTAGAGTGTTTGCCAATGGTCCTGGAGACCTGGGTTCAATCCCAGGTCATGTCATACTAAAGGTTTTAAAAATGTTATTTGATGCCTCCTTGCTTAACACTCAGCAATATAAGGTACATATCAAGGGTAAAGTGGAGCAATCCGGGGAAAGGAGTAGCGCCCTCCCCTACACCTCAGTGTAGTAGCTATTGAAAAGGGAGCCTTCTGGTTGACCTCGACTACGGTCGCCAACTTTACTTACTTTAGTAATCCTGTACTCAAAACAGTATTTAGAAATTAAAAATGATTGCATATTTCGCTAGTCTCATTTGGGCATCCATGTCTTTGTATTGTATTAGCTATGTTGTTTTCCAAGGATTTACATTCTTTACACAGAAATCTTATAGTCTTTGAAAATCTCTTAGAATGTTGAAGATTGGGTTGTCTAGAACTATTATTTCAACCCTTTGGACCAAAGTGGCCAGTATTTGTATCCCTAACTAGAAGTATGTAGACCCAAGCAGCTATTATTTCAACCCTTTGGACCAAAGTGGCCAGTATTTGTATCCCTAACTAGAAGTATGTAGACCCAAGCAGCTATTATTTCAACCATAGACTCTTCACTTATACATTGCTATTGACAATAAAATGTTTCAACTTTATATAATTTCATTTGTTTTCAATATATTTTAAATTGTCTATAGAATGTTCTAACTTGTTATATAACTGCTTTTAAAGTGGTTAAATAATAGATTACAACATTTTACATTTTCAACTATTTTTCAAGCCAAGAGCTCATATTGGAGAGGTTAAAAGTCATGGGAGGTTCAGGGTTCTGGGCTGAATAAGTTAAAATTGTTTCTCTATACAAGTTATCAGACAGTTGTATCCTTTTTAGAACATTCTGTGTGTGTTTATCTATACATGTATATACATAAACGAACTTTATGACTCTTCATTCAAGATACACACATGTATATATCTTAGATAAGTAACATTAAAACTGAAAATCATGAAGTGGAAATTTACAATTGTTTTTTGCTGACAGCAATTTCTAAATGTACAGTTTTCATTTGAAACATTTTAAGGGTTTCAAGTATGACTTGAATTTGCATTCCAGCCTTAGTTTTTATCATTACTATCAAATTGCAGCTATTTCTAAGCAAGATTACATGCCATTAGCCATTATAGCTTTTAAGGCTGCCACAAATGAAGGAAAGGATGGAAGAATTAGTGAAATAACAGAATGAATAGGATAAAGGAAATACATGATAAATAAAAGGTTCTATTCAACAAGTAAGACAACTAGCTGTAGCAGAGTGCATGTACAGGGTGTCTCAAAATAGATGCAACCCATTAATGTAATAATGATTTATTACTTAGACAAGTGCAATGGCAGTCATTGAGAACATGTCCTGTAAAAAATGCATCCTATGAGCTAAAAACATCAAATCAATGTTTTTTTTTTTTAATTTTTATTATATCAGCTTCCAGGACATGCAATCTTTTTTTGAGTTTCTTGTCTCAGTAATAAATCATCATATTAATGGGTTACATCTATTTTGAGACAGTTTTGAATGATTTTGTCTCCAAATAAATGGTGAAACAGTACCTTTTCCTCTCTTGTCCAAGGCATTGTGATTGAGGATTAATAGATGTTTTAGTATACTATTTTCAAATCTGAAACAAAAAAGAACACATTATTGTTAGCAGATATGAGCAGTCACATGGTTCCCATGTATGTTGAGACACTATATTTACCTAACCCCTCTGCCACAAGCAGGATATGACACAAGGTTAATTTTTAAGTAGCATACAACTGGTTAAAGAGCCCATCATTTAGCCATTGCTAAGAAGAGTATTATTAGATTCATACATTCCTTATACATACAGCCTTGTCCTGGAATGGAACTTGGGTAACCAAGTCTATTTCCTATGATGATAAACAGGAGCACCTATTTAACAAGTAAGGTTATTTGACTAAAAGAATAAAATGTAGGGAAAGGATGTAAGGATATTCATTCACATATATTTTTCTTAAATAAAGGCTGGGTAGAGTGGGTGTAAGGCCATATGGCTCAGGCTTATTATTTTGAGTCTAGGGAAGTCCTATTCCAGAGCCATGTGTGTATGTATGTATGTATGTATGTATGTATATATATATATATATATATATATATATATATATATATATATATATATATATTTATTATTATTATTTTTTTTTTTAATAGAAAAGAGACAATTGAAATACTTACATCCACAGATCTAGAAAACTAATGGTAACTTATTTGTCTGAAATTTACCATATAGAGGGAAATTGGGTTTTTTTTTTTTTTTTTTTTTTTTTTGTGCTTTTTTTTTTAAATCTTATTTTTGGCTGTGTAGAATGATTCCAAGATTTTATGTGCTTAAAATTTGATAGAGAAATGTCTTTTTTTTTCTCAAACTAGCTTGTGCTTTGATATCAAAACTTATTATTTATTTGCAACTAGACCAGGACCAAAAATATTAGAAAAGCAAGGGAAAAACTTTGGTCATTATGAGGCCATTACTAACATTTGTTGGGACCATAAGTGAATTTTATTCTCACTTGGTGCCTCATACTTCTAGGCATGTGCCATTCCAATCAAAGCTTAGTAAATAATTTGCATCATTTTTATATTACCACTTCTAGTTTTATATAATAAAGATTAAGAAAAATAGAGAAAAAAATCTTATTTTTGAGTTTATCACTCATAAAATGCAAAGATATTTCCTAAGACATTTAGGTAGTTGTATCTCATTACTGTTCTTTTGTTCCTTCCTTCACTTTCTCTCTCTCCCCTTCACTTTAAAGACTCTTCTTTTCTAAAAATCTTTTCCCAGTTTCTTTCCACTTTCACTCCCGACAATCTTGATTCTCTTAACTGTTCATATACCATCTTTTGTATTCACCCACTTGTATTTTTAAATTTCTTCTTTTAGCCAGGTCAGGAAAAGGCCACTTAGTTTAGTGATTTTTTTATTATTATTAAGAAAAGGAATAAAGAAATTTGAAAATGAAGGTATAATCTCTCCAAGACTTGATGATTCCATATTTGGGGCTTGGACTTGGTTCAGGTAGCTTTTGTATTAATTCTATGCTGCTCTTCAGAAAATATTTTTGGTTTTGCAAAGGTTAACCAGCCAGAAATAGCACTAAAAACATAAATGTATAATATCAATAAGATTGCATCAAAGTAACTAGTATTCTTTTCTCTTCATCGTTCTTCTTCACATTTGTCTCTTTGAGTCATTGAAATGTTGAGATATATTTGCTACTAATAGATAAATCTTTGTTTTGAACTTAGTATTTTTTTTTTTTTTTTTTTTAGCTTAAACCACAATTATACATAATTTAGAGCCCCCACCTGATTTTAATTGTTCAAATTTTGGTCACTTTGTTAAAATCAAATATATGAATCCACCTGTTATCCCTCCAAGCTATGAATAAATTGTAGGGTACACTGGACTTTTTATTCTTGGTATGGCAACCAGTCTAGAAAAAGGAAAACATTTTGTGGCAGAAGGTTTAAGTAAACACACAAGAACTTTTATTCAGTAATCTAAGCCATTTAAGAATGTTTTATTGCACAAAGAAAAATTTGATCAATTTGCCATTAACACAGTTCAAAGGTATTAAATTTATTAGATCTCTTGAGATATCCACTCAGGTTACATTGATAACACAAAACAAATCTTCATTTGTAGACAGTTTTCTGAACGATCCAAGGCAGAATGGATATATGTTTTTACTCTTTTGGGTATTAAATTTATAAGCTCTTTTAACTTCTCTTGTTGAAGATTCAACCAGGTTAGATTAAAAAGGCAAAGTCAGTGTTTTCTACAAAGTAATCTTGACATTTTCCTTTGTTTCCCTATCCAAACCAACCCAGACATGTTTGATAGGATTCAAATTGAGTAATATGATATTTATAAAATAAAAAAAAATCTCTCTAAAGAAGGTAGCTCAATTTATCAAGAGTTAGCTTAGAAATATTAGGAAAAATATCGAATACATTGAAAGAAACAGGAAATTGAAGTGGCACTGGATTTGTGAAATGTCAGAAACATTTGGTATTTTACCATCTGGTAGGAAGTTCCATGTACACTTAGTGAAACTCCAGAGAATGGTACCAATAATGTTATGTCATAATGGTGTTCATGATAATAATAAGAAAGAAGAACAAGAATTTTATGGTTTTCTTTCATGTCATTATTTTAAAGACTATGTAGAGTTTATCATTAAAAAAAAAAAAGCAAATTAGCATTTCCTTTTTCATAATTCTGCTGAGATAACCTACTGTTACTACTACATGTTTGATCAACAGTCAAACTTTAAAAACGATTTCCCTGGTTGAATCATTTCTATGCCCAGATAAACAAGGGACACTCCAGGAAGACTGGAGGATACAACGGCTGAAACTTTGTTTCAACTTACCACAGTAAAGATGAGAACAACAGTCCAAAAAATCACAGACAAAATAATACAGTAATCTATTATCCATTAATTTTGTTAATTTTTTTTTTTTTACTGTAGCTGGTTTAATTTCTGACATGGTAGTTTTAATTGTTTCCCATAGGTTTACTTTGTTATATTGTTGTGCATGAATACATACTTCACTTTGAAGCTGCAATACTGAAACTTTTACCATGTAAAGAAAGTCTTGTCTATAAAATTGCAATAGTTTGCACTGTTCAGTTTAACTCCTTCATCAACTTTGAATGGTCCAATAATGGTTTGGTTGACAATTCCAGACTATAGCATCACATTACTGCTTTCTTGTTGCCATCTTTTAGCCGCAGGCATGTCTGAATTGGATAAAATACATCCTTTGTCCTATTCATCTGGTCCATCAAATATCACTCAAGAATTGTCTGTGAAAATTACTTTAAAAATGTCAATTTTCATATTATTCTTGGTCCAATTTTGATACTTTAAAATATTTGCTTTACTGATAGGTTGCCTTGGAGATGTGTTTTTTTTTTTTTTTTTTTTTTTTAACAGATCCCAATATACAAAGTATTCTGTATCTTTAATCTTTCTTGACTCTCAATTTCAGCCTTTTCAAAGATCTGAGTCCTGGTCAAAAGTGATTGTTTCACTATAACTTAGTTTACGTTCATCTCACGGAAGCAAGTTCTTAATACCTTTTCTTTACTTCATGTTCTCAACTTGGTTATATTTTAAAGAGCCTTCTTTATCGTTCAAGGATTTCTGCAAAGCTCCTTTAATATCTCCAAAGTGGACATTCCCTCTGTTTTTCAGCTGTTAGATCCTTCCTTTTACCCATATTTTCACATGTAAACTTAAAAAAAACCCCAAAAAAACATCTTTTTTTTTTAAAAAAAAGATTTTTTTTATTAAGATTTCTAGAGTTAATATTAGTTTAATATGCATATTAACTTCAGTCTGTTCATTTTCACAGATTCCAAATATCTCAAAAACTAATAAAAATGGCACAAAATTTTGTAAAATATTTTACTAGGAGTTGAAATAGACCAGTTTGAAATTGACAAATATTGATTTTGAACTTTTTGAGTTATTGAGGTTTGATTTGCAAAACTTCAGACAGGCTGTAGTTTATTATTATATGGTTATTTACATAACTATATTGCATTAATTTTGTGATCTGTTAATTTATTTACTCTATTGTATTTAATTTGTTTCTATTATATATATATATATATATATATATATATATATATATATTTCTTTAAGAAAAAAAGTGTTTTTGGAAATTTCAAAAATGCGTAACAGGATGGAAATAAATTTATAATCCTTTGTGATTGGTTTCGTTGTTTTTTTTCTTAAAGAAATTATTGCTCTATATTATTGGTACATTGAGCTCTTTCCCAGGAAAATTTAAATATTCATTCATGAATAATTTCTTGTCCTGATGGAATTACTCCTAACTCCGGTTTAACTGGACTAAGTATACTATATATATATATATATATATATATATTTTTTTTTTTTTTAAAAGAGATTTGTATTTTTGGAATTTATTTATTTATTTTGTTCTAACATACATGTATATCTCCAGCTTGTTAATTTCATCAGAGAACATATATGGCACAAGGCCTTGTTAATGGGGTACTCAATGAGACTTGAACTCACTCGTGTTTGTGTGTGTATATATATATATATATATATATATATATATATATATAATTTCTGAAACTTTTAGGAGGGTATATTTTTACTATGATTACCTAATCAACACAAACATTTTTTTTGAGGTTTGCATATATTTTTTTGAGAACATTAAATGGTCCAAGGGAAGAAAAGTTTAAGAACTACTCTTAAAATTGAAAGTATTTGTGAAAACTTTTAAAAAAAGAATAAATTGGCATTTGCATCTGGATGGCTATGTATACTCTTGGGATTATCAAATAACATTGTAGACTGATTCCTTTAAAAAAAAAAACCTACAAGAAATATTCATGTTTAGCCATGGTAACAGATGAGGGAGAAAGCTTACTGACATTTTGTTGGTGGGGTGGGGATATGTGTGTATGTGTATACATATGGAATAGTAACAGGTGGGTAGAAAAGTCAGATGATGAGGAAAAAAGATGCTTAAAAAAATGAAGGTAGTGAAGGAGAAAAAGAAAAAATAAATGAAAAGAAAAAAAAGAGTCTGTTGGTAGCATCACTACATTAAGTTTGTGATTAAAGTGGATCTGTTGGCTAACTGCTGAAATGGTTCCAAGGCTTAGAAATCTGCTATTCATGAAGGTTTTGTGCTGCGTTTTTTACCTAGATTCTTCATCTTATGTAAATGCTACATTGAATACTATAGTAGAAAGAATTGCATTTTATGTATATTATTTTCTTTCCTTTCATTGGTCTCTCATTTTAAAGTATAGCATTTAAACTATGTCTTAGAGCAGAAAGGTTACTCCTTATTCAGACAACCATTCTATAGAGATCTATATATCATCAAGTTTATTTAAGGCATATGTATGTATTTGCCCAACTCCTGACTCCACAGGGTGGATGTGACACAGTCAATTTTTAAACAGAGTAAAACTGGTTTGAATTCAGTTTTTCTTCTCCTAGACTGGTTACTCAACCAAGGCTAAAGAATCCAGTTTGCCATACTATTCACCTATACCTAAGGGTAGGGATGGATCCCTTCTTTTTGCAAAGGGAAGTGAAATGCAAACCACCTCATTCAAGATTTGAATTCTGATCACCAATTCCATTTTCTATGACAAAAGGTATTATGAGGCCTCCTGTTGGCTGTGAGTGGCGACCCGTGATGCTTAAGGGATCCTAGTGGTTGAGTAGAACTTGGCCTGGCAACAAAGTGGTCAAGTTACTTGCTGCATACCACTTTGGCCCTTACTGGCCTAAAAAATGAAGTTATAAACATAAGAAGAATCTCCATTGGAAAAGGCAAAGAATGAATCCAGACCAACACTTACATCCTAACATTTAACCAGCCTTTTTCTCCCAAAGAAGTGAAGATTAGCTATTGTCTTAAGAGAGTTGTACAGTATGTCCCAGCACCTCTGAGGTGCTTCAAATGCCAAAAATATGGACATCACAGGGAAGAGTGTATTGGACAACAGATGTGTGCCAAATGTGGAGAAAAGGACCCAGACCACATAGAGGGAGATTGCTTGAAGGAAATTAGATGTGCAAATAACTGACAAGATCATCCAGCTTATGCAAGATCTTGTGATGTTTACAAAAAAGAAAAAGAAATACTTCCTGGAAGAAAGGGAAATAGTAGGGGCCTACATGGGAGAAAACAGCTATGCTTCTGTTACACAGAGAGCAGATGCAATCAATCAACACATCAAATATAGAGCTCTCATGGAGAAATTGACTCAGTTGGAATTGGATGATTTGCCAAAGTTTCAGGAGCACCTGAAAAAACTACACTGTTGGATCTTACCAAGCACCACCTCAACGACAAGTTAAGAATAAAGAGAAATCCAATAAGGTAGTCCAAGCAAAAACACACATAGGATCTACCACTCCAATGCAAACTACTCCTCCTTAAAGTACAAAATCTCCTCCAACAAAACAGCTCTTACATAAGTCACCAATCTGTCCACCAAAAACCCACTAAAGACAGACTAAAAAACTTGTCTTCCCAAAAACTTAAACAAAATCCTCAAGCTCCCATTAACCAATCTGGGAAAATACAGATGAACACCAAAGTGAACAATGAAAAACCAGGAAGTGCATTGAAACTGCCCTCAACATCAAGAATAAAGTCACCCATAAGAATGAATAAACAGTGCAATGCTCAAGGATCAACAAAATCTCTACAAAGATCCTATAGTATAGAAAGTATAGATAGTGACTCAGACCACATAGTTGCCAGCCTTCATCAAGAAGATATAATAAATAACTACAAAACTTGAAACCATTTAAGTAGGTTTTCCCAATTGACTGGCACTGTAGAATGTACTGGCTGCATCTCTGCAGAGGGGTAAGACTCCCTCTTCACCCCAACAAGTGTCCTGGATATGACACTAAACAATCTAATGGTGAAGTTCCAATAATGCTGGAGCTTTGCGGAATTCAGAATACCCCTTCATTTCCATTGCTCCCGGGTCTACTCTGGCCCAGAGTAGTAGCACCTGATAGGGTCCCTTCTATGGGTTAAACAGAACTAAACTGTGTACTTATGCTAACCAGAATTGCTCAAAATAGGACTGTTTTTGTATGCTAAACTGAATTATTTGAAATAGGATTGTTTTGACATTTAACTGTATGTAAACAAAAACTATACTTATACTAAACTGAATTGTTTGAAATAGAAATGTTTTCAACAATTAAACTGTGTACTTATGTTAAACTGAATTGTTTGAAATAGAACTATTTATTTGTATAAAAATGGATTTGGCATTAAATAACCTACAAAGGTTGATATGGCATAAAACCCAAACAAACATTTAACTGTGGGTAAACAGATAAGCTCACTGTCACGTGATAGCCCACGGAGACGATAGAGGTAAGATTAATACTATCCTCCCGTTGAATTAACAGTATCTAGCCATCAAAAAAAGTGACCGTTAAGGAAGAATGTAGGTCACAGAGGGGTATCAACAGGTGTTGGTACTTAGTAACCTCAGGTCGCCGGACACCAAGGGGGAGAAGAGAGAAGCCAAATGATTGGCTGGGACCTCAAAACGGAAGTGGGGACCCCTTCCCCTCAGCGGAAGTAAATAATAAGAAAGGCAGTTTTTGAGCAGGGTTCGTAGCGGGCAGACGAACCATAGCCAGTATTCCGGGTTGAAGACAAAAGAATTTCTGAGACATGAGGGACCCCAGGTTCTTCAAGCCAGTGTAAAAAAATAGAACAAAGTCTATTAGCCCGTGAAAGAAGAAAGATTCTCCAGTGGAACCCCGTCGTAAAATAAGATAAGTAACTTTGGGGACATTTCTCCTTTATACCCAAATTTTGTATACCACTCTCTCTCTCTCTCTCTCTCAATTTGAAGAAAAACAAAAGTCAAGAGAAGACATTTATATTCGTGGACTGTCCAATTATTATATGTTTTGACACTTTGAAAGTGTATATAACTGTAGTAAAGGAATTCATGTATTTTTATGTTACCACGTGGTCTATGTTGTTACTTCATGCTTTCTTTTCAGCTTCCATTTGCCTTATGTTATCTTGCTTAGAATTGTCCTATTAATTCCTAAGATATCACATGGGAAACCGGAGTTGCCGACTACTACAATATAATATTATTACGACTAAAACCTATAGGTCCATATTCTTCTATTATCTAGGGGAAAGAAGTTTAGCGGCCTGGTGGGTGTGTGATAGTGTGAAATCTGGAACCTCTTGCCAGCGGCGGTCAGTCTGGCCCTAAATTAATCCCTCACGTAATATGCCAGTTCTTATATGCCTGAGAGAAAAACTCTGAACGAGGACTTATTCTATAGGGGATCAAGTGCCAACCTGCCCCGTCTTCACACGTGCGAAAATAAAGTCCCGTTTTGGGATTTTAGTCAATTCGCCGTCACACTCACTCTTCTTTTTTAAATGTTAATCTCTTACATATACATATCTATTTAAATGACAAATTAATGATGTTAACTTGTTGCTGTTACATAGCAATTCTCAAAACCATTTAACTGTGTGCAAACAAATGATAGAAATACTTGAAATCATTTTAACTGAAGAAAAATGAGCTTGTTTAAAAATGTTATTAGCAAAATGTTTACAAATCATATGTATTTAATGTACAAGTCTAGACAGGATTTGGTATTAAACAACCTACAATGTTTGATATGACATAAAACCAAATAAACTTATGAATAATAACCATTTAACTATCTGCAAACAAATGAATGATGTTAAATTGAATTGTTAGTGTTAGATAGCAATACTTGAAACCATTGAATCATAGGCAAACAAATGAGCTCCAGCTTGTTTAAAATGTTATCTCTAAATTATTCATTTTAATATATGCAAAAACAGAATTTGGCATTAAATAACCTACAGTGGTTGATATGCCATAAAACCCAACCAAGTAGTTCATATACTGTGGATGCTGTTTCAAGTCATATTTTATAACAGACCATGAAAGCAGCAAAAATTTTTTACTATTGCTTTTAATTTTTAAAATTTGACCCCCTTACTTCATCTTGAGCAATTACTCATGGCATGTGTGCCCATGCACTCACATAAATTTGTTTGTCTGTTCACTTGAATATGTCATGCTAAAACAGAATTATATAAAATCAATGATTTTAAACTAGTGTGATTAGAAACAAAACTGACAAGGTGGCAGTCCAGACCAATAACCAAATAAGCTTTGAGAACACTTATAATTGTATAAGATAAAATAGATTCCAATCTTTTCACTGCACTTATAAAAACTTTAGTTGAATATTAGTACATAATTATCTTTTTTTCTTTTCCTTTTTATTAGATTCTTTTCTGACCCAATAGTTTATTAAAGAAAATTAAAGAAAAAAAAAAGATCAAAATAGAAGTTTTCAGTCTAATTAACTTTTTTCTTTCGGAATTTTTTCCCCCAATTGATGAAGTTTTTATAACAGATGGGAGATTTTGGAAAAATAATGTTATTAAAATTTTGTACAAAACTTGCTTTTCAAAATTAGTTAACTAATTTTAGTTGTTTTGAATTTCAAATGATTCAATTTTCACAAAACAAAACAGTAGCTGTTATTTATTCATTCATTTTATTTGAAAAAAAATTTTTTATGGACACTATTCTTATGTATATATAAGATTTATATTTATGTATATATAAAACATGTACATGTACTCAGGAATACAAGAATACAAATTTTTTTTTTTTTTTAAATCATTAATTTAATACATAGATATGTATTTATTGTATGATTATCTATATTTCATCCTTGTATATAGCTTATCCTTGATTTAGGTTGATGACATATCAACTATTGTAGGTTTTTTTAATGCCAAATACTATTTATACATATATATTAAAAATATATGATTTGTAAACACATTTTCTTTATAACATTTTTAAATGAGCCTGAACTGATTGATTTTTTCACTCAGTTAAATGGTTTTAAGTATTGTTATGTATCACTAAGCATTAGATATTTGTTTACACACATTTAAATCATCAGTTCTATTTCAAACAATTCAATTTAGCATAAGTCATTTGTTTTCACTCAGTTTAAATGTCAAACAGTTCTATTTGACCCATAGATAGGACCCTATCAGGTGCTACCACTCTGAGCCAGAGTCTACCTTGGAGCAATAGCAATGAAGGGGTACTCTGCATTCCCCAAAACTCCAGCATTACTGGAACCTCACCATCAGATTGTTTCGTGTCATATCCAGTCCACCCATTGGGGTGGGGGTCTTACCCCTCTGTAGAAATGCCATCAGTGTATTCTACAGCCTCAGTCAACTGAACTATAACTTAGCTTTGTAAAATCTAACAAGAATGTGGAAATTGAAAACTATGTTAAAGCAATTTCTAAAATCACTGATTCTCTTAAAAATGAATCCTCACCAATTATCTTTTTTGTGTCACTATTGCCAATTTTTGATTATTGGAATTTTTTGTGTTAAACAGAATAAGTTATTCAAGCATGTGAGAATGGAGACATTAAAAATGATTCATGTTTGTTAAGAATTTAAAAAAAATCCATTCTTTTCTTTTGAGAACTAATAAAATCTACCAACATGTACAAGGTAGATCAATAAGCCTGTAGCCTAACACAGTTTTTAACTAAATTCCAATCTGAAATTTTAATTGTATAATGTTCACTCTTAATGATTTATGAAGCAGTGCATTGAAAGGGAAGAGGGCTATGTTGATAGATATTTGTTGTGTAAAATACTTTTTTCATTGTTAGGCCAAGAACTTATTCATTTGATGTACAGTAAAACAAACTAAAAAAAACAAAAAGCATAAAAAAATTAGGTTGATGTGAAAATTTAAATGAAAGATTGAAAAGAATCAAATGCAATATTTGTTTCCAGATTAAGTAACAAAAGATTCATAGAGAATTGCCAAAAAATGTCTTGTGTTAAGTCAAAGCAAAAACTTTCTTAGTTGCTTTGTTACAGGATGAAAAGATCACTTTTCATTGCTTGTTTTTTTTGTTTTTTTTTTTTTTGTTTCAACTCAAACACCAAACATTACTACTGAAAGCATATTAGTACCTGAAAGAACATTTTTATTAAGAGGAAGTCCCCGTGGTGTAATGGTTAAACTGTAGCCTCAAAGTAAGCAAGTTCGAAATCTAGTTGCATTGTTATGTTCACTTTTGGACTAATACCTTTGGGAAAGGGATAAAGTCCCTTATTATCCCAGCTATGGATTAAATAGTATCACTGCTGTTCTTCTACAAGGATTGCTTTGGTATTTAATAACCCACAAAGGTTGATATGCCATCAAATAAAGAAGCCAAGTCAAACTAAACACTTTTATTTATTCACTTTCTTATTGTCAATAGCCAGGGATTTAGCCATACACTACTACTTTTTTAAGAGTTTTTAAACTTCTGGAGTTTATCAAAATAATGAAAAAAAAAACGGTCTAAAATTCTATAAAATCTAAAATTAATTGAAAATTGTAAAAGTTAAATACTGACCAAAAATCTTTTCAGTTTATTTGGATCAATAAAGAATATTGTTGTTGTTGGCGACCATAGTCGAGGGTGACCAGAAGGCTCCGTTTTCAATAGCTACTACACCAAGATGTAGGGGAGGGCTCTACTCCTTTCCCTGGATTGCTCCACTTTACCCTTGATATGTACCTTATATTGCTGAGTGTTAAGCAAGGAGGTATCAAGTACCATTTTTAAAGTCTTTGGTATGACGTGACCTGGGATTGAACCCAGGTCTCCCGGACCAATGGTGAACTCTCTACTCACTCGGCCAATGAGCTGGTAAATTTGGATAAATGATTTTAACAGAATTCAGAACTAATTTTAATCAAATTTTGAAGTGAAATAAATTTCAAATAAATTATTTTTATTCTAATTGACTTATTTAAAAATTAGCAATGATATTGCCTTTTCATCATCAAGATTTTCTTGACTTTCTCTAGCAATGTGTCTTTATCTGCCATTGAACTTGGTAGGTCCTCTAGATGGCATCCAGTATCTGCACAGAGCTGATGAATGTAAGTTTTTGCTGTTTAGCCAACTTTGATGTGTCAATGTGTATTAGTCCATCAGAGAATGTCACTTATGAGTTTCTCCTTACTTCTCTAGCAGTGCCCAGCATATTTTGTTCACCTTTCTTGTATGGTTTGCAAGATGGAAAGTAAATTCTTGTACAACTACTCTTTTGTAGGATGCTGCCTTCAGGATTTGTTCAAAACAGCACACAGCATTCTTGTATAGTTCCCATCTACCTTTTTCTCTAGGCATTTTGTTAGTTTAAGTGGTACAACCATATAGTAGTACTGACACAGTTGCCGCTTGAAAGATTTCCCATTTTAATGGAACCAATAAAAAGTATTACTTAAATTTGGTTAAGTAATTTAAACTAAATTCAAAATTAATTTTAATCAAACTTTCAAGAGAACAAAAAAGGACTTTGTTTTTTAATTATTTTAATTTACTCATTCAAAAATTAGAATTGATATTGCCTGATTGGTAATTTTTGTGAGTTTTTTTTATATGGATTATCATTCCCAGTTCTATAGACCATTTTTGATTTGCTTTTGTGGTTTTAACAGTATTATATATGAAAAAGAAAATCTTTTACTTTTTTTCTCATAGTGTAGTATCCACAGATCTTTTGAAAAACCATAAAATAAGAAAAAATGATTGCATATTCATTGGTTGGACTAAGTCATTATGCCAATCCTTATCGTACTCATATATAGTGTGACACATGTAATACTAATAGATTGGTCAAATTCTTGCAACAAAAAGATTTGAGATTATTATACACTGATCTATCGGGACTCATGTTCTCATTTTGGTTGTTACAAAGGCAACATTCCTGTTTTCTTTAGATGTTTATCATATTGTAACCAAATAATTTTAAATCAAACATCTTAGTCAGTTCACCCGAGAAAATTGTTGTCATTTCACTGTATCAGTTAAATTGTTTTATTAATTTATCTTTATAGTGATGCATTTTTTACCCCTCACTGAAATAAAATAAAGTATATGACTTCATTGTCTGACATATGGATTGAACCCATGATCACTAGATTACTTGATACTTAAATCAAAGATTTTACCCTGTAAAACATTGTCCCATAGGTAGTATATTAGTGTATACTCTTTTTTGATCAAAAGATCCTATATGGCGATTATTTTCATGTTTAGTCTACTGAAGAGGTTACTAGAGCATAGTGTGTGTCTTCTGATTTTTTTTTTAATTGACTCATTTTCTAATGCTTTTTCTCTATGCTTTATTTTGTGTTAGTATAACAGAAATTGGCTGTTCCTTTCTCTTCCACTCTTGGCAAAAATTATGGGATTTGCACACTTAGAAGATGTTTACTTAGGTTTTTTATTTAGCAGTAAATGAACTAATTACAAATAAGACACCAAACATTTTTTAGTTAATAGCTGAACATTCTAACTTCACAAAATCTCATCAAGTCACTTTGACAGCACAGTTCCCTGACTCTCTCTTGTCATCTGTCACTATCACCCATCACTCCTTGTAGGTCTTTTAGACTGCATCCAGTATCCATATAGAGCTGATTTGTGTGAATCTTTGCTTATCAACAAACACTGATGTGTCCATGTGCAGTAGTCCATACCTTAAACAAACTAGATTTAATTGTCTAAATTAATGGTATAATTATTTCCTCTAATTTTTTGAATTAGTTAATTTAATGCTAAATTAAAAAAAACAAGTTGAATATCCTCTAAATTTTTGCCAGTGGTAGTATATATAACCAGCTATACATTAGTTCTTATTTTTTCCATGGATTATAGCTTTTAAATGTTGATACTATTTACCAACCCCTCCGCTCGGGCAGGATATGACACAAGGTCAATTTTTAAGCAGAGTTTAACAGGTTTGAATTCAGAGTATTCCTTCTCCTAGACTAGTTGCCTAACCAAGGCTGAAGAACCTAGTCTGTCCTACTATTTACCCATAGCTGCAGGGAGAATAATTGGATTCATACCTTTCGCAAGGGTATTAGTGCTATGTGAAATGCAATCAGTATCGTCCAGGATTTGAACTCGTATCGCCGTGTTCATTTCCTGCGGCGATAACGACTACACCACAGGCACCTCCAAAGCTTTTAAATGTTGATTAGTATTAACTTTGTATTCTCTGCCACAAATATATGGTATGGTAAACAAAGTTTTTGCTTATATTCTCTTCTGATAGAGGCTTGAGATACCTTTAAAGAGTGAAGAGCACCCTTGGTAGTGTAATGGTTAGCAAGCTAAACTAGCAAACCTACACGAATGAGTTCGAGTCTCATTGGGTGCCCCATTCATTCAGCCTTGTGCCACATCGAAGCAAAGAGCTTTGTAAATTACTAGGCACCTTTGGTGGTGTTATGGTTTGCAAGCTCGACTAGCAAACCTACACGAGTGAGTTCGAGTCTCATTGGGTGCCCCTTTCATATGGCCTTGTGCTACATCTAAGCAAAAAGCTTAGTAAATTACTACCTTTAAAGAGTGAAATTACTTTTGAATTCCCTGAATCCTTTCTGACACTCCTGTTATAAGGTAGGTAAGCCATGGCAGTTTTGTAGCTATGCTCCTTCACCCTTGTACCTCTGCTAAAGATGCTGTGCTAAACTTGAAGCCTAGTTGTTAAATTAGAAAAGTGTTCCTAATACTGAGAATTACCTTTTCAGGTGTCATGGTTAACACTCATAAACTTGGCTTCTCAGTGGTCTGAAAGCGAGTAGAATTTTGGCTAGGCGAATAAAAGCACAGGGGTTCAATTCTATTTGTTTGCAGTTATAAATCCCTTTATAACAGGTACCTCTAAGTTTGTAGACTAAAAATGAAAACAACAAGTTAATATTATATACTATAAATATCTATTTTTGTTAGAATTTTATTCCTTCTGAGTGCAGTTCATTCATCAGAAAAGTATCACATAGACTGAATAATATACAGTAAAAATTCCAGATCAAAATTTAGCTAATAACTATGCATCAAGGTATGAATTTCTTGATCCACCTCTCATAAACATTATTATTTTTATTCCATGTATAAAAAGCAGCATGTAAGGAACATTACATAACTATCTTTGCTATTCAGCTTATGTACCATTTTGCTTGTAAGGATATATAATTAGGTTAACTTCATTGTCAATTAGCCAACCAAAACCTTTTAGAATAAGTCATCTGAAACTAAAAGAGTTGATATGAAAACCTAATTCCTTATATTTTGTTTGATTCATCAAATTTATATTGATGAGTAACCAAATTAAAAAAAGATATTTTTATTTATATTAAAAGTGAGTTTATTTGTAGAAAACAAGTTATATACTTACAGAAAATAAAATTACAAAAAGTTAAAAAAATTTTTTTTTTTCAGTTGTACATTCAATTTCTAGTTTTAAAAAAGAGCAAAAAAAGCTGGGAACTTCTGCACAAACCAAATACATACTGATTGAAAATAAAATCACAATACTCTAAATAATTTCAATTTATTGAAGATAAAATTTATGGGTAATATAGCTAGATTATAGTGTGATGAACACATGTTGACAGGTTTTAAAATAAGAGATGTATCCTCCTTGCACATAAACATGGGCTTAGCTAAACACAGGCTACTGTCCCAAGATGACCAAAGAATTAGAAAACTTTATAAGATAATCTAGTTGTCTCAAGGTCAACTCCTGGACCATTTGCATTGCACTTGTTGATGCCCTTGGGAAAGACATGAATCCATTCCTCTCTCTCTCTCTCTCTCTCTCATCCCAGCTATTGTAGAATTGAGAAAATAGGGTTCTTTAGCCTTGGTATGGCAACCAGTCTCTGAGAAGGAACACTGAATTTAAACCATCTTTACTCTGCTTAAAAATTGACCTTGTGTCACATCCTGGACATGACAGACAGAGGTTGGTTGAATATATTCTAGTTCCTAGCATGCACATACTCAGGTTAAGACTGACATTGTCCTTCAGAGTATTTCAGTTTTATTTTTCCCAGTGTTTTTAATCAGCTGTTATTGAATACATTTTGTATTAAACTATTAGTTCCTTTTTATCAAAACAAAATGCAAAATAAAAGGATTGAGGAATCTATCTGGGGTAGTTCCCATGGCATAATGGCTAGCATGTTGGAATGTGACATCATATTAAACGAGTTCAAACCCTAGTGGTGCTAGTAGATTAACTTTTGGATTGGTACCCTTACCCTCCAGCTGTAAGTTAAATATCACCATTACAGTTTTTTCTAATAGGATGGATTTGGCATGAAATAACCCATATAGGTTAATTTGCCATTTGACAAAGAAACCAAGCCAAAATCTGTCTTCTAAAATTTTTATACTTATGAGTTTTGTTTAAAATTAGCAGAGGATATTGAAGACCAAAAGGTATCAACAGAGAATAAAAACAGTTTGATCTAAATAATTGTGCTATGAGCTCTGTTTGTTTTGGAAGTTACCAGCAAAATATGTTGCAACATGCTATATGTCCAATGTCAGATAACTACAATTTTGAAATGATTAATGCTTGAGATAAATAATATTCACAAGCAATTTTTGTTTTGGCTACAGTGAATGAGAATAATAGTCAAAATTTAAAGTAAACCTTTTTGGGTCAATGCATATATGTTACATGCAAAGAAACCTTGAGATTTTTCAGTCCATAAAACTTAGTGTTTACGATTTGGTATAATGACTTTATTACTGAGTGGATTTTCTTTTCTTTTTTTTTTTCCAGTTAGTTACTTAGCATTTTTTAAAACTATTTCACTGTCATGTACAACTCTAGTTCAATTCCTACCACTATGGTTTGGGTAACTATAATTGAATTCCTAACCCTGTAGTGTATGCAGATTTAAGCTAATTTTACATTATGTTTCATTTGCTAGTCCATATTTTTCACCCTTTGAGGAATTTTGCTGCCAAGTTTCTCATTATTTTGAAACTAAATTCAACTATTTTTGCCCTATCTTTTAAAAAATTCTGATTGTTGCCATTGAAATATCTGTTTTAAGACCGGTTTATAAAGTTTACATTAATTATAACATTTTATGATTTAAAGTTTTTGTTGGAAAATGGAGTAATAGGAACGATTGAAAACTGGAAAATATTACAGAGAAAGGATTAAAATAGGAAAATCTTATACAAACTATTTTTCCATCTTATTTTTTTAATTTAATATATTAATTGGTGGTAAAATTCATTACTTTCTCATTTTTCTATATAAACCCGATTTCTTTAATAAAAAAGCAATTAACATTTAGTTTTTTTGGGTTTTTTTATTACATGCATAATTTTATGAAAAGTATGTTTATTCTTTTTAAAAACTCACACTGTATTATAGATATATACACACACACACACACACACACACACACAAATCACTTGGAACCAAATAAAGATACTTTAAAAAATGTCAGGATTATTCGGTTGTTCAAACAAAAATTTGACCCATTTTTAATAAAAATAACTTTTTACTATATTTGATGGAATATAACTCACCTACCACATTAATATTTAATGTTAGTATTATAAAGTTAAGTGAGGTACAAATACTGGTAGTTTATGGTGTCTGAATAAACATTAGTCTACTGTATACCTCAAGTTTACATATAAAACCTTGTTCTTTTTTTTAGCTATTTCTTGAAAGGAAAAAAGGTCTTATATGCTATGAAACATGGTAAATTTATTTAACAAAAATTTAATTTATTACATCTTAAAGTTATAAAGATTTTCTTCATAATTTTTAATCAGTTCCACATTTTTTTTAGTAATTCAAAAGTAGGTTTTGTATTGGTTAACCATTAATATTCTTTAATTATGAAAGTTCCCAATAAAACACAATGTCCAATTACTGGTACTATGAAAGGGAGGTGGCCCTCAAAATTATCAAATTATACAGTTTGGAGTGAGCGGTGGTAAACATCTGCTCAAAAATGACCTTGTGAAAAAAGAAACATCTATATAGACAAATATAGTAAGTGGGTGGGGAAAAAAATTAAGAGCATCCTAAGCATTTTTAGGATGCTTTTGCATTTTATACTTAACCAAATTGTGTAACACACTCTAAAGAATCATAATCAGTTACTTCTTGAAAAAAAAATTAATAAAATGAGTTGATTTATTTCAGCTCTCTCTCTCTCTCTCTTATATATATATATATATATATAGAGAGAGAGAAAATGTTCTTGTATAAGATCTGATCCCTATTAATAATCCCCACTAGATATGGCCCTGTTGGCTGGGGCTGCTGAATACACCGACTGTATCTCTGCAAGGGAGTAAGACTCCCCCAATGAGTGTCCCGGATATGACACTAAACAATCTGATGGTGAGGCTTCAGTAATACTGGAGCTTTAGGGAATGCAGAGTACCCCTTCATTGCCATCATTCCCAGGTCCACTCTGGCCCGGAGTGGTAGCACCTGATAGGGTCCTGTCTATGGGTCAAATAGAACTTTGACATTTAAACTGTGTACTTATACTAAACTGAGTTGTTTGGGATAGAACTGTTTTTATATCTGTGTGTAAAAAAATGACTGATGTTTTATTGAATTGTTAGTGATATATCGCAATACTTGGAACCATTTAATTTTGCTGACATGTAAAACTGAATTGTTAAAAATAGAACTGTTTGATCATTTAATTGTGTGTAAACATAAAACTGTATACTTATGCTAAAGTGAATTGTTTGAAATAGAATTGTTTTTACATTCAACTGTATTTGTATTACATAGAAATAAGTGAAACCATTTAAGTGTGAGCAAAATAATTTTGTTCTTACATACATGTATGTTTCCAACTTGTTGCTTTCATCAGAGAACAGTTAGTAATTTACTAGGTTTATTGCTTGGATGTGGCACATATAGCTTTGTGCCAATCCAAGCAATAAACCTAGTAAATTACTAAATGTTTTCTGATGAAAGCAACGAGCTGGAAGCATACACATATGTAAGAACGAAATAATTCTTAAAGAAATATAAATCACTTAGTGGACCTATTCATTTTGAAATATATAGTTAGCAAATCCAACTATAAAATCTGCTTATTATTGAAACCAAAGCTGAGTGGTGTGGTTGGAACCCTATGTATTACAAGGCACTTATAAGGTTACACAAATCAGAGAATATCATTTATACATATACTTTATTCATTTATGAGTTAGAAAAATTTCCAGGTTTTATTTATATTTTTTAATTAGTATGCAATGTTTTTTAATATGTACAAATGCTGTAAAGCTAAAAGAAAAAAAAAAAGTTTGATTATTGATGACAAACTTTTGAATAACCAAATCCATAAAAGGTAAATGAAAAATGAAGAAATAATATAATCTTTCATTATTTTCAATAAATAATATTTAATCTTTCATTATTTTTAACCCATTTCACCAGTATACACTGGTACTCCCCTCCCCCAGCACCGGATTACTGATGTGGAGATCATGCTCAAACTGCAGAGGGTAAATTTAGGCTCTGGGCTCAAACAAATAACATAAATGGTAATCAAATCTACAAGAGTTGATGTTGGCCTGTGATAGGTTTATTCACTCAGCAAAAAATTGGATTTATTTTATCTCACTAAAATATTCAGGAACAGATATAGACAAGCAAAACAGAATTTTCCATTGGTGAATTGGAATTTGGTCTAGTTTTACCAAAAGTATTTCTGACTGTTTAGCTTTTCAAGATTGTAGGCCAAAGAACATTCCTTTTTATGGGTTTATCAATAGAGTTAGATATTTTTGTTTTCAATTGTGATTATAGGATTCTACCATACAAATTTATTAGTTTATCTTGCTTGTTTGTTATTTGTTTAACTTTTCATTTTTTGTTTTTCTCCCTAAACCTTTTAGGAGTTCATCTTTAGAAAATTATTTCCAATAATAGATTCTGCTCCGACAGAATTTTTTTATTTCTATTTTATTCCCTTCTCAAGAGAATTTGGTGCAGAGGTCACTCCAGATATGATAGGTAATGACCACATTAGCTGATAATCAAAATATATTAGATATTCTGTAGGGAAATATGATTTGATATTTTTCTCATCTTCCTTTCTTCGTCTCTTCAAGACCACCAACACATATGCTCAGAGAATTTGTAATGTAAAGTAAATCAATATAAAACCTGGTGCTCCTAATGTGCATAACCATTTGGTTTGGTTTTGATCACAATTATTTGATTAACATTTCCTGACAACAGGAAGAAATAATGTTCATATGGTATTCACTTCTGTGCATCTTTTAGCTTATTACAGACAATTTTTTGATAACAGATTCTTTGTTGCTTATTTGATACTGAACTGATTTTTAGAATGAATACATTTGCATCTGTTCAGGGATCATTCTTTGCTGTTGGTACCCTACAACTCTGTATAACCCGTTACATGTTCCTTATAGAGAAAATGGGCAGTATTCATCTTCATTCATATTTGCATTAAATCTCTCTTCTAGATTTAAAGATAATGTTTTCATCATCATCAACCTTTTTCTCAGTTTACTGCAGGACTTCCTCAAATGTCTGTAAGATATAGGGAGTTGCTGGCCCCCACCCTGTCATGCAGTTAATTATTTGATGTCAAACTCTTTTTAGAATTGATATATTTGTATCAGGTTAAATTGAGAATCATTCTTTATTGCTAGTACTATGTAACCCAATACATGTAATAGGTTTTCATGTTTCTTCACCTACAAACTACTCGTTTACAAATCATATATGCAACAAAGCAGGAATTGGCATTAAATAACTCAGAAGGGTTGATATGCTATTAAATAAAATAACTTAACCCAACATGTTTCTTAGCTTGGCAGTTCCTATCTCTTCTCTATCTCCATTGTCTTAACAGATGCCATGTAGGGGAATTATTCAGCAGGGTACTCTGATGAACTAATTAATTCACATCTCTTCATATGAACATCAAACCTCTCTTCTATATTTATAGATGATACTCTTTATCTTTTGTATTTTCCTTGTGGAGCTGTGATTTCAATAGCAAATAGTTTTTTTTTTATACAGGGTTTAGTTGCTATCCCTACATCCACCTAGTTTTTAAGTTTGTCTTTCTCTTTAAGTGGTTGCCTACCAACCCTAGAGAGCTTAGTTTTCTCTACTATTTTACTCATGGCTTGTGGTAGAAGTGATGGATTAATTTCTTCCTCAAGATGGTTGGATTTGAACTCTGACCACTGGTTTATTCTTCTGAGTTTATAACAATTATACCACCATTATCTCACCCATAGATAAAAATGCAGTTGACATGATTTCTTAAATTTGTATATTTGAAACTGTAATTTTCTTTTCAACTCAAAAATATCAAAATAGGAAAATTATGAGCTACATAAATTTTGTCAAGAGGCGGAAATTTACATTAAATTATTTCATTTTTTTCTTTGCTCACATTTTTTAGTGATTTTAAATGTATCATTTTATAATTTACTTTATACAGTAGTTTTGTTTCCTCACTCTACAATTTTCCTACAATATTATGACTATTTAGTAAATCTTGTTAAAATAACAAAACTTAACTCTTTTTTGATTTTTGAACAGCCTTAACCTTATCTTAACCTGTATGCATATACTATGTTCTGTTAATATAGAGGGTGATCATTTGCTTAGCTTAGTTTAAAAGTATAGGCCACTCAGTGAGAATCAACTCACTAGTAATGCTATTGAGTAAACTTAGTTTAGCCCAGAGCTAGAAGTCTGATATATTGAATGGGCCAAAAGTTTCCTTCTGATAATATTGTTTTATTAAAATGATTATTTTAACCAAATAAACTGTTCATCAAGTAAATTAAAAATAAAATATTCAGAAGAATTCTTTAACATTGAATGTGTTTTAGCTTTTGTTTTTAAAGCACAGTCACCATATTTCCTGCAGCTGTCTTAGAATTGTTGATTTCTATTGTTTTTTTTTTTTTTGTTTTTTTTCAATTTTTCATTTACTATTATTATTAATTCTTTTTATTAGTCTTACCAATAGGATAACAACAGTGTTACCACATAAAATGGCCTGAGATGTATTGCATTCTTTAACTCTTTAAAGGTTTCTATTTTGGATTTCCTGTGATGCATCCTTTTCTGACCCTATTTTAGTAAATTTTAATTTTTTTAAAAATTATTTAAATTTTGCCAGTTTAAATAGCTTTCAGTCTATCCTGTATTGTATTGAGTGAAGAAGTATATATTAATCAGCCTTCCCTCTGCCCCAGGTTATAATGTAATACAAGGTCACATTTATTGTGGAGAATCTTCCATGTATAATTGAGTGGTACCAATTGTGGTACCATTGTTTGAAATGGTCTTTGAAAATAATTTTTGAAATTTTGTTTTTATCTAGTAGCTCTTTTCCTCAGATAACTGCCAATATTTTAGGACAAAAATTCTTTGTTCAAAAATTAATTGATGTGCAGCAGCTGCAATATTTTACATCTAGAGAATTAATAAATAAATAAAAAGTTATTTAAAAAAAAAATAAAATAAAATTAGCTCATAATATTATGTAAAGAATTTTCTAAAATAAGAAAGATTTGGGGGATAAAATAAGTGTATAGATGAATTATTATTGTGAGTAAATGCTACATTTTTTAAGGCTTTGAAGTGGTTATCATTCTGGTAGTTGTAATGAATATGAAAACTATATGTACAATTCAATGTATTTTATTGCAAAAGCAAAGCTAAATTGAAATGAGATACAAAAAGAGTGAATGATGGCATGCATGGAGATAGTTTTTTTTTTGTCACATGCATGTGTATGACTAGGGGGTCAATAGGGACTATAAAAATTTGTGAGAGACTTACATATTTGAGAAGTGTTCCTTTAGTTGCTGGTTGTGTGTAATTATAGGTATTCCTATATGTGTGAAAGTAAGTTTATAATATTGAATACTGTGTGCTACTGTGTAATGTCATGTTCAGTGCATTACAATATTTGCTGGTGATAAATATCTCCCAGAGAGAGAAGGCAGTTCCTTGCCTCTAGGTCATTCTCTGAAGAATGAGAATGAGATCTTTGTTCCTTCTTTTCTACTGGGCTGTGTTGCTCTGACAGTACTATAATATCAACATCTAGTAATCATTAGTAAAGGTTTTTCAGCAGACAAAGCAGGTAATCCCACAGGTGGGTTGTTTAAAACTGTGTATAATGCTGCTGCTGCTAGTACTTTAAAGTAATCAGTATTTGAATGGTATTAATTCTGCAATTTTATCTACAAGTATTGTCCTGGGAATGAAGTTATGTATCATGCTGTATAGAAAGTTAAGAATATAAAAAAGAAAATTAAAGTTCAAATGCATATACAAATTAATAAATAAAATATCATACAATAGCTTTCAGTCTATCCTGTATTGTATTGAGTGAAGAAGTATATATTAATCAGCCTTCCCTCTGCCCCAGGTTATAATGTAATACAAGGTCACATTTATTGTGGAGAATCTTCCATGTATAATTGAGTGGTACCAAAAATAGTGCAGCTCCATTGGCATTTCTCCTGAGGGATGCCTAAGACATCGGAGATTGGCCTTGACCCTCCCTCTTTGATTGCAATGGAGGAGTTACTGCCTGAACAGATGACTTCTCTGAAGCTGAGCTAAATAATTATTTGAGGTCACAAAAGACCAGATATCTTAAGTAATAGAACAATGTTGGAAGAATATGGTGTGTTTATGATAACAACTTAAATCATATCGACAAGCATAAAATAAGATTACAAAATAAGTACAATTTGAGATAAATTTGTTCTCAAATATGCATGGGATATTAAACTGTATAGTCCTCACTATGATACTAAAAGACATCTAATGATGTGGCTGGAGCTTGAGGTAATGTGGAGCCCCCCTTTGTTGTCATTACTCCCAGGTCCACTTTGCCCTGGAATGTTAGTAGATGTTAGAATCTTTTGCTTGGGTCAAATAGATTTCTTTGAAAATTATTTGTATTAGATATGAATCCTTAATCTCATATAACTGTGTGAAAACAAATGTTTATTGACAACTAAAAAATGGGCTATTAAACATATTTCTGATTGCTATCAAACATTTACAAATGGATCAAATTTAGACATGAAATAATCCTTAAGGAATGGTTTGGTTTGGTTTGGTTTTTATGGTATATCAACCCTTTTAGGTTATTTAATGCCAAATCCATTTTTATATGAATAATCAGTTCAAATTTGAACAATTCAGTTTAGCATGAGTACACAGTTTAATTCTCAAAAACATTTCTGTTTCAAGCTATTCAGTTTAGTCAAACAGTTCTAATTCAAACAATTGAGTTTAGTATAAGTATAGATTTTGTTTACCCACAGCTAAATGTCAAAACAGTTCTATATTAAACAATTCAATTTAGCGTAAGTACAGTTTCAAAGTCAAAAACGGTTCCATTTCAATCAATTCAATTTAGCATACAGAAACAGTTCCATTTCAAACAATTCAGTTTCGCGTAAGTATCAGTTTAAATGTAAGTTTGATTGTAAAAAACATTTCTATTTCAAGCCTTTCAGTTTTGTCAAAAAGTTCTATTTCAAACAATTCAGTTAAGCATAAGTACATAGTTTCTATCTATTTAATCCATAGATAGGGTCCTATCAGGCGCTACCACTCTGAGCCAGAGTGGACCTGAGAGCAATGGCAATGAAGGGGTTCTTTGCATTCCCCAAAGCTCCAGGATCACTTATTGTTTAGTGTCCTATCCAAGACACTCGTGGGGGGGGGTCTTACCCCTCTGCAGAGGTGTAGTCAGTATATTCTACAGCACCAGCTGACTGGGCAAAATCCATAAGGAGTTAATGTGTTATTAAATAAATAAACTAAATGGATTCACAGTCAACAAATAATGATGAATTAAAACAAAACGTTTTGCAGAAGCAGTCTATATTTCTTCTTTAGTTGATTGAGGGGTTGTAAAACTCATACCACCATAGGCATCTTCTGATTTAAGAGGTATTTATCCTCACCTGGATCAATGCTGAGGGAGTTAGAAAGGAAACCTTATTGAAGCTGGGAATCAAGGTTACTATTGACAGTGACAGCTTAAGATAAGTTACAACTTAAGCATTCAGATTGGCTAGATTAAACCCATTATAGCACAGTGTCCTCTTTTTGAGAACAGTTAAAATAAATATAAAAATCTCATTAAATATTTACATTTTGGTTAATTTAGTGTATACTTTGCATTAATAAAAGATTTATATTCACAAGTAATGAAGATTAAATGGATCTTTCAGTGTGTTTACTATCCTTTTTTATAGAGGGTGTCCTCATGGTGTAATGGTTAAAGCAATGGACTGCGGAAGCGTAGTAAGCGAGTTTGTACTCCAATCGTGCTATATGTTCACTTTTGGGCAAATACACTTGGGAAAAGTATGAACCTGCCTTATCCTCCCAGCTATGGGTTAAATAGTACCACTACTGTTCTTCTTGGAGAATGGCTTTGACATTAAATAATAAAGGTTGATATAAACAATAAAGGTTGATATGCCATTAAAAAAAAGAAAGCAAACCTTTTTTATGTGTATAATTTCATTTTAAATCAGAAAATAAAAAATTTGAATTATGGATTAAATTTTCATTTTAAACCAGACAATACTTGTTGGCAAACTAGTCTTGAAAGTCATTACTACTGAGTAATGAGTTTGATCGTCATTGAGTGACCCATATAAGAAAACCAACAATAAACTCAATTATGTGTCATGATCCACACTCATGGGGAGATGGATGAATATCATCTTCTCCATGCTAATAATCTCTATCGTGTAAAAGGGTTGCCAGTAAGATATCATTCTGAATATATCTTTTTGTCCCCTCCTGGAAAAGTAGCAGCAGATGCTAATGCACACCATTGTATTTAGGAACCAGAAATGTGTAAGGTAAATAATGCCTAATTGATGCTGGTTCCGAAGTTGTTATATGTATCCTTGAATTACTTGATGATTTTGCATTGTTTTCTATAGAAGGGATAGTAGACTTAGCCTTATAACAACCTTAGCAATAAATCAATATCAACAAGTTTTAGAGAAAGTCTTTTACTGGAAAAATAACTTTTATACTGAATCACACAACATTATTTGTTTATAAATTCTACATGCTGTCCTTGGTTCATCTTGTTCACAAGTAGATGTTTCAGTGTTAGAAACCAGTCTATGCACCTGTTTTGTTATTCTGTGCTTATAGTATAAATTTACTAAAACACCTGTTCCAATTTGTTTGATTAGTATTAAAAGGAGGAAGAGATTTTGTCTGAGTCTTTGAAAATGAATTCTTTTTTTTTATGGTTTAGGGGGAAGGATGAGGGGTATTCTAAAGAAGATGAGGACAGTCTAAATGAATTAGCAGAGTTAGCTGATAATTCCAGGTGCTGGGGTTGGGAGGGAAGAAATGAAGAGACAATGTGAATGAAACAAATGTTGGGTGGTCCATGAAGCAGTTGTAGATAGAAGAAAAAAAATTGTTTGAAAAAGAATAATCTTGAAAATATCTATAAGATAATCATACCATTTAGTCATAGTTTTTAGAATAAGTAAAAGACTCAACTCCTTGATACAAAAGTATTCATCTTCATTGGAAATGGAATTGATGACCTAAGTTCAAATCTTGGATGAATCTGTTTTTGCTTTTCACTTTGTGTTAGTACCTTTAGGAAAGGCATGAATCCATTTGTTCTCTTCTCTCGTGCTACAGGTAAATCATAGTGCAGTAAAGCAACCAGTCTAAGAGAAACAAAACTCTGAATTCAAACCAGCATTACTCCACTTAAAAATTGACATCTGCTCATTATGCGGTGATTGGATAAATATATACATTGGGTATTAAACTGTACTCAAACCAAAATGGAATCATTGTCAAGAAATAAGTTAAGCAATCTATACATTTTTAGCTGATAGAGAGGTTGTGAAACCCACTCTACCATGGGTGTCTGCTGAGGGGTGCAAAACAGGCATTTACCTATACCTGAATCAAGATTTCTTCTCAAGGTGGAAACTTTATAGAGGTTGAAAATCAAGGAAGGTTATTATTAACAAGTTACAGCTTAAGAACTCAGGTTGACTAGATTTAAGTTTCCTTTTTAAAATCAGACGACAATATTTTATTTATTTGATATTCATGCAGCACCCAGTGATAAACATTGCCCAGTTGGCTTGGGCTGTAGAATACATCAACTGCTTCTCGGCAGAAGGGTAGGACCCCCACCCCCACCGAGTGTCCTTGATATGACACTAAACAATCTGATGGTGAAGTTCTAGTAATGCTGGAGCTTTAAGGGAATGTGGAGTACCCCTTTATTGCCATTGCTCCCAGGTCCACTCTGGCCCAGAGTGGTAACATCTGATAAGGGTCCTATCTATGGGTTAAATAGAGCTAAACCGTGATTCCTTTACTTTACTGATTTTTGCATTTAAACTGTGTACTTATGCTAAACTGAATTGTTTAAAATAGAACTGTTTTGACATCTAAACTGTGTACTTATGCTAAACTGAATTATCTGAAATAAAAATGTTTTGACATTAACTCTGTGTATTGCCCAGTCAGCTGGGGCTGTAGAATACACTGACCAACACCTCTACAGAGGGATAAAACCCCCTAATGAGAGTCCTGGATATGACTCTAAACAATCTGATGGTGAGGCTCCAGTGATGCTGGAGCTTTGGGGAATGCGAAGCACCCCTTCATTGCCATTGCTCCTAGGTCCACTCTGACCCGGAATGGTAGCACCTGATAGGGCCCTATCTATGGGTTAAATAGAACTAACTTCATACTTATGCTAAATTGAATTGTTTGAATTAGAACTGTTTGACTAAATTGAGTTGCTTGAAATAGAAATGTTTTTACAATTAAACTGTACTTACATTTAAACTGTGTGCTTATGTTAAACTGAATTGTTTGAAATGGAATTGTTTCTGACAATGAAACTCTACTTACACTAAACTGAATTGTTTAATGTAGAACTGTTTTGACATTTAACTGAGTAAATAAAATCTGTACTTATACTAAACTGAATTAATTGAATTAGAATTGTTTGAATAAACTGAATAGCTTGAAATAGAAATGTTTTTCACAATTAAACTGTGTAATCATGCTAAATTGAATTGTTTGAAATAGAACTATTTGCATAAAAATGGATTTGGCATTAAATAGCCTACAAATGTTGATAAACCATGAAACCCAAACAACCAACCCAATAATAAACAAGCTCAGTATCAGTGAATTGGGAGTCTAGGATGCTAACCAAAATTTTACAATAGTTCTTTTACTGCAACCTAAGAAATATTTCTAAAAAAATGACTTGGTTATCAAGAAGACCACCTATATTTTCATAATAATCTTCTATTAATTACTATCCTTTTAATTTTCATTTTTTAAAAAGATATTTTCATTAATTATTAGACCAATTTTTTGAGAATGTAAAAGTAAGTAAAGTTGGCAACTGCAGTCGAGGGTAGCTCGAAGGCTCCCTTTTTAATAGCTACTGCACCAAGGTGTAAGGAAGGGTGCTACTTCATTGACTGGATTGCTCCACTTTACCCATGATCCTTACCTTATAATGCTGAGGGTTAAGCAAGGTGGCATCAAGTACCATTTTTTAAGTCTTTGGTATGACTCAACCTGAGATTGAGTCCCAGTCTCCCGTACCATTGGCAAACACTCAACTCATTTGGCCAATGGCCTGGTTTTTGAGGATGTAATAAGTTTAAATACAAATTTTTATCAATATTTTAGGAATATTTTAGGAATATTAGGGTTCTTAGTCAGCAGCCTCATGATTCTCTCTTGAGTATATTTCTACAATTTTTAAGCTAGATTTTATCAATATAATAAATAAATAAAGAATTAAGTTTGTCCTTGCTTAAGTTTAAGTTGTAGTCATTGTTACTCACTAATCTGAACTCTCTCTGGTTAAATTCATTATTCCTTTAGCTATGAGTAAAATAGCACCACTGCTGTTCTCCTTCAAGGTTGGCTTTGGCTTTAAATAACCCAAAAACGTTTATATACCATTAAACAAAGAAACTGAAACTTTTTTTTCTATGCAAGTTTTTTTTTGTTTTTTTTAACATCAGTTTTAACTGAGTGACTTCAAGTCTCCTCCTAAGACTCTTCCAAATATTCTAGCTGATCTAAAAAGTGCTGTGGTCTAGGTGGTCTTGATTCTTCTATCAGTCTCTTTTCCAGACCTTTTGGAACCATTCCAAAGACAGTAACTATAATTGCTATCTCAGTTACTTTTCCATAGATTTTTCAACTCTCTGGCAAGATCCAAGTATTTATCTATTTTTTCACCTTTTTTATTTTCACCCTATAGTCCACTGGAATGCCATATCCACTTGGTGATAAGTTCTTTTCTTCTTAACATTAGGTTTGGTCTTCTGACCAGGAATGAAGGATTCTTTTGTATCTCAAAATCCCAGAGAATATTGTATGTCTATATTTTCTAGGACAGATTCTAGTTAGTGTATATATCATTTGTTATCATGGTCAAATTTTAATTGCTTGCATAATTCCCAGTTGATCACCTGTTCCCCCCTAATCCTGTGTAATCTTGTATTCCTTTTGTGCCAGTTTGCTACATTCACTTATGTGATTAACCATCATCTCTGTCACCACCTCTTGACCCAAAATTATCCTTCATCCCACACATTAAACAACTGAGGATCAAATGCAACGAAACTATCCAACTCCTGAGAACCATAGCCCACACAGACTGGGGTGCTGATAAAAAAAACCTTAACCAAATGATACAGATGTCTAATACGATCAAAACTTGATTGCAGCTGCTTCATATATGGAACAGCCAGAAAATCCTATCTTAGAGAACTTGAAACTATCCATCACCTAGGACTCCGTATTGCCCTAGGAGCCTTCACTACCTCTCCAATTGAAAGTTTATACATAGAAGCAAATGAACCTTCACTACCTCTCCAATTGAAAGTTTATACATTAAAGTAAATGAACCCCCACTTTCCTTGAGAAGATATAAACTTGCACTCCAATACTATATTAAACTCATTTCATGCCCCCAAAACCCTGCCTATAATTGTATCATGGAAATAAGATACAAAAACCTTTTTGAGAATAAAGAAAAGGTTATAAAACCTTTTAATTTAAGAATTCAAACTCTCCTAAATGAAATCAAAATCAATCCCAAAATAATACATAACACAATCCTCCCCAAAACAGCACCATAAACCAACCAATAATAAAGCTAAACCTAACCAAACTTTCTAAAACCAAAACACACCCCATCACCTTCCAAGAAAACTTCAACATCCAAAACAACTTCCCAGACCACCACCACATATATGCAGATGGATCCAAACAGGAAATGAAAGTTGGTTGTGCTGCTGTCTTCCAAAACCAAGAACTGTTAAAACATCTCCCGAATGAATTTTCAATCTATAGTGCAGAAGTCATAGCTATTGACCTAGCAATGAACGTTATAGTAAATCACAAATCCTCTAAATTCATCCTCAGACTCCAAATCAGTCCTCCAAGCTCTACAGAGCAAAGATTCATCAACTCCTCTCATCACAAGACTACTAGATAAAATGAACACTCTTTCTAAAAACAATAGCATCATTCTTACTTGGATACCCAGCCACATTGGCATACAGGGAAATGAAAGGGCAGACAGAGCTGCAAAGAAAGCACTCCAGACACATATATCCAATACAAAAATTCTATACACCGACCTAAAACCACTTATTAACAAATTTATACTCAAGAAATGGCAAAAATCTTGGGATTATCAAACACAGAACTAGCTCCACCATATTCAAGATACCATAGGTGAATGACCAGAAGGTTATAGAAGAAATAGAAAAAAGTGATAATCTCCAGACTTTGTATTGATCACACCCACATTACCCATTCACACCTCCTAAAAAGGAAAGACTCCTCAGTATGTCTAACATGCAAAGTAACTCTCACAGTCAAACACATTATCATAAACTGTGACAGGTTTAGACAAATTCACCCAAAACATTCCTAAACAAACAATTTAAAGAACCTCTTCAAAAACTCCAAACCAGAGGAAATATTAAGCTTTCTAAAAGAAATCAATCTCTTCATTAAAATCTTGTCAAATATAATAAAACATAACTAAAACTCATACCTTAAAACCTAAAACATGCACAAAAGACAAAAGCAATTTAACTCTTCCGGCATTAAATGACCCTCAGAGGTTGATATGCCGTTAAACAAAACTCAAACTCTGTCACCACATAACCTACAGTTAGTATTCTTGTGTGTTATCAGTTTTTGTCATGACAATTGTTTTTTATGGCATTATTTTGTGCTGTTATTAAAGATGCAGTTTCTTTCCTAAGGTTTCTCTTTCTTAGCAATGTCAAGTCATTTTGTGTACAATTTCCTTATTTTACTGTTTGAATTATCCATTCAATTGTTATTATTGTTATTACTTCCATTTATTCCAAGTTTGAATGTGATTTACACACTCTCTCATATATATATTTTGGAAGTTTTGGAATTCATTTTTTTTTCTCTCATGTCACTCTGATGACTGACACTCAAAGTTGAAAGCATTCTCTTGACATAACTTTTAGGTCTAAAGCATAACAAGCATAAAGAAGTTAGAATTGTTTAAAAACCAACCTCATGACTTTTGATTATATACATCTCTTTATCTCTCTCTCTCATATATATATATATATATATATATATATATATATATATATATATAACAACTTTTCAGGAAAAGAAGAAAAATGAATGAGTTACAATACTGACTTTGATCCAAAAAGAAAATCAAGTGAGTCACAACTCAATAAATATTGGAAAACTTCTCAATGCATATATAGAATTGGTTTAGAGAACCAAATAAGTAACAGAAGTTGACTACCCATGTTTCACCAAAAAGAATCTTCAGGAAAACTGTCAGAAAGTTATTGGGACAAATGGATACATATATACAGCTATGTATTTTTGTGCCTACATCCATTCAATATCTCAGATCTTTCATTTAAGAATTCTTTAGAATTAGAATACATTGTGACAACTAGCTTCTTTTTTTATACAGAGAAAGCAAAATTTATCACCCACCCTGTTATTACAAGTTCTTTTACCAGTTTCACACTTCAGAATAGGGTCTGTGCCATGTTGTTTTTTAATGTTCCAGAATCATTTACAGAGTGAGGTACAAAGCTGGTTTTAGGATTATAAAACCTTTTTTGAAAGTACCTTTACTAAATCCAAAGTATACTTGTTTATTTTGCCTATGAATTTGTATATTAACCACATGTAGAATAGATTCACGTTGGCATTTACCATTAAGAGAGCACTCTATTTCTTATCACAATTGCACAGTAGTTTTTTTGTTTTTTTTAAATCAATTTATCCTTATTAATTTTGTTGTAACTGGCAACATTTAGCATACAGCTGTTGCTCAATTTAACAGAATTTTTGTTAAATATTTTATACAATTCATTTGTCAGACCAGCCCATTGGCTTAGTGGTAGAGTGTTCGCCAATGGCCCAGGAGGCTGGGGTTCAATCCTAGGTCGAGTCATACCAAAAACTCAAAAAGTGGTACTTGATACCATCTTTCTTAACACTCAGCATTATAAAGTACATTTCAAGAGTAAATTGGGTCTAGGGTTAGGAGTAGCACCTTCCCTTACACCTTGGTGTAGTAGCTATTGAAAAGGGAGCTTTCAGGTAGCCCTTGACTACGGTCACTAGCTTAACTTACATTTGTGAGCAGAAAATGTTATTTTAATATTTTGAAAAGTAACTTCCCAATTTATTTTTGAACTGCCATGTTCATGGGTGGTACAAACCATAAAATATTCCTCAATCTATTTTCCCCTTTTTCCTCTCACCAGAGTTTGCTCATTACTATTGTATACAAGGCTGGTTTTATACCCACTATCTTTAAAAGCTTTCTTATATTCACCTCGTTGAAAATGTTGATGTTAGAAGAATTACTAGATAATCTAGTCATTATATCACTGGAAACATGTTTAAACACCTACTTGAGGTGATTCAATCCTGTCTTAATATAACAAGGATTTCAATTAAGCTTTTTGAATGGAGATGCTGCCATCATTCAGGTTTAAATATCCAAAAGGTCAATCTTTTTCAAATTTATTTAAATATATGATCTGAAACTGAACCTGTTAAAAAGCCAATGTATTTTTTAGCTTATCATATCCCTCTTTCTTGGGGTGCTATTGTTCAAAATAAGATTATCTTGTAAAGGCCATGGTATTCAGGGTCTATTATAGTATTAATATTATACAAGAGTAGCCAACACAGAGATTTGCACATTTGGCCCCCATCAAATGACCCCATTGGTAATTTGTAATTATTTTCTACCCCCACTTCTTCATCCATATGTCTTTGTTATGATATAACAAAGTTCTACAGTTGGATACTATGAAATTTTTTTTTTTTTTTTTTTTATCATCCATATATTCTTTAGCCAATTGTAATGCAGTATTTTCTGTAATTGAAGAGTAAAATTCCCTAACATCATATTAAATAAAGGATCACCTCCACATAAATTTTAATGATAGATAAAGTCTCTAGTACTGTACCATTGATTGATGTTCAAAGCAGTTCTGAACGTGGCACAAATATCTCGCAGAATTGTTTTACTTATTTTACCTATTTCTGTTTTTTGAGGGAAGGTTAACAGTCTACGGAAGAGATTGTTGATAAAGTCAACCTTATGGTCTTTCACTGTTATAAAACATTGTTTTTTGTCAAATATTCCAACTTGGTCTGCCACTTTTTATTTAGTAACAAATGATTTAGCTTTATTAATTTCTGCTTCTGACTAAAGTGGGGCTTTTTTATAAAAAAATTGTTACTTTATTTTGTAACAATTTTCCACATTTATTAGGGCTCATTATGTATAGATTGCCCTCTTTGTCTGCTTTGACAAAAATTCTAGATGATTTTTATATAAATTTGATGTCCTTTAGGGTTTAAAAAAAAATTTTTTTTTATAGTTTTTGAATATGTTTTCTACTAAGCCAATCAAATCAGATTCAAAACCTATTAATTACTTTATACAAAATGAATGCTGGTTAGTGTTAAATCTGAATGTTTCCTGGTCTCTACAGGTTGTGTGGTTATTATAAAAGTGCCCTTTTTATCTCATACATAAAATAAAGGATTCTGTTCTCTTTAATAGATGCAATTTGTACAGATGTCTATTTGGTATATTTCTATACAAATACAATATTTCTGTTTGTTCCATAATATTCATATGGATAAAAGTGCTCAATACTGGAGCTAAATATATGGAAGAAAGAAAATGACCCATTAGTAAACTTTTGTTTTTATATATATATATATATATATATATATATATATATATATATATAAAACAGAAAAAGAAAGTGATGAATTTATTATGATGAAAAGTCAATGTTAAACATTTTGGTTTTAATAAACCTTCATCAGGATTTTAAGATGATGAAAAATATTGCTTGAACAATGATGGATGTTCTATTCAAATAAAAAGGGAAGAGAAAAATTATACTAAGAAAGAACTCATAACTATTCAATCAGCATTTTTTTTTTTGGGGGGGGGACTATAATTATAACTAAATTTGTTTATCTTAATGTTTCATGCTAAAACAAAGAATTATATAAAATCAACAACTTACAACTGGCATGATTTGAAACCTCACATATGCTGTGAAAGTCTTGCAACTTAACTATTCAGTTATGTAAATCCTTACAAACATGAATGATAAATAGATTCTGATTTCTATGATACAATGTTTTAAAAAGTTTTACCTAAATGTTGGGATATAATTATTTAAGAGTTGCATTTATTATTATTTAAATGAAATTATTCTTGAATCCAAAAGTTTATTAAAGAAAAATGATACAAAAAAAACATTTTCAACATTTAAAAAAAAAAGAAATAAATAGAAAAAATTTTCAGTCTAAGTTTTTTTTTTCCTTTCTTTCTTTCAAATAATTTCCTGTTTTACTTGAGCAAGTTAAAGAATTAAAAAAAATTATACATTTTGAAGATTTAGGAGAAAAACAAAAATATAACAAATTTTAAGTTCTTGTGTATGGGTGTGTTTTTTCCTGAGCAAACAGACTTATTGATTTAAGTCATTCTGAATTCTAAAAAAAAAAAATTCCAATTTTTTAAACTAAGTTTCTTATAAAATTATAGTATAGACAGCAGTGAAATTAGCTATTTAACAGATGCATATATAAATAATATCATCAGTTTTTTATAAGCATTTTTCTTTTGCGTATGTGTATAAAACAACCTATCAAAACAATATTTACCACAAGAAAAAAAAAAGAAAGAAATGAAGCCCACAATCAACAATCCAAATGCCAGAAGCGGACCAAACCTTCTGAAACATGTTGTACAAGTAAATGGAATAATGATAAATGAATTAAGAAAAAAAAGAACTAAATAGCAAATTTTAAATCATTTGTGGACCTATCCATTGTAAAATATTTACTTTTCTCTCATTGAACCATATATAAAAAGATTCTCTCATTGAACCATATATAAAAACATTCTTTCATTGGACCATATATAAAAAAAAGATTTTTGTTGGTCCAATGTGAGAAAAGTAAATATTTTAAGCAAAGGTTGTTTGATACACATACATGAAAAAAAAAATTCTCATAAAAAAATTATCGTATTATTCATGTATAGTGTGTGTGTGTGTGTGTGTGTGTGTGTGTGTGTATATATATATATATATATATATATATATATATATATATATTACTTTTTTAAAATTTTATAGATGTCTGATTGATACTCACAATAATAACTTCACTACCTTTATTTACAAAAAGCCCTCTAATAACGACTCATGTGCCCTCATCTTTAAAAGTGAATGCCTCTTCCGATATAAAAAAGCAATTATTAATAACCTGATATCTCATGGAAAATTAATCTCCTCTTCCTCAACAATATTCTATAAAGAATTAAAAAACAAAATAAACTCTACTTAACAAACAAGCATTTATCAAACTTTTTTACCACAACCAAATGCACTACAATTATAAATTAGATAAAAATATTTTTAAGAATATTGATTCAAAGAAACATACTCCCCACTGATCCTCATAAAAAACAAACTTAGCATATACTATAATAAATTTAAAACCTCCAACTCGGATATTAACTATAATTTTCTCCCCTCAATTGGAGTTTTGCAAAAAACCAATATTACATATCAATTTAAATGTCCTTTAGGAGATTGTATCTCTGAAAACAGCAATATATATGTTGGTTTAACTTCAACTACCCTATCGTGATGATTCACTATGCATCTCTGACACCAGTTCAATAGCTTGACATCTAAAAAAGCATTCCTGCCCTACTCCTGAATTTTGGAAAATACTTACCTAAAACACAACAATATTAAAGCAACAAAATCACAAACAAAAATTACAGGATCTTGAAGCACTACACATTAGAAACATACATCCTAAATTCAATAGAATTAATTTTGAATCCAGTTCGAAGATACTCAAATGTCTTTAGCTGCTGCTACTATTTATAGAATCAAATGTAAAAATGAAAGCTACAACAATACACTAGTATAAATAGTAAATGCTCAGTTCTTACAAAGTAGTAATGTACATGCAAAGTTAATGTCACTTTTTCAATACACCCCCCCCCAAAAAAAAATGCACACACACTATAAAACTTTATCACCATAATATTCCATTACAAAGATTACTATGAATCGAGTAATGAGAAAATCTATTAATATAGTATAAGACATGGTCAGCATCACTTTGAGAAAGTTATGTTGCCTTAACAACAAAAAGTTGTAGTTAAAGAACTCCTACAATAAATATGTATAAATATTTTTTTTAGTTTCTTTAAAAAATATTAATCTCATAGAAATTCAAACATATTCAGTTATCATAATTCTTTTGAAATTCAATAATAATCATTTTATTAATCAGCTTATAACCTTGTCCTTAAGCCAGCTTACATTCTTGTAAAATCTACAATACTCAAATAATATCACTAATTTTCTGTATTTAGATAGTTCAATCCTTGATAACATTTAAAGAACTATTATTCAGAGCTAGGATGACAAGAATCCAAGACTGTAAACTTTTGATGATGGTTGCTACCCACTCTGGTAATTCCAGAATCACAATCTCCTTTTATCTTTTATTACAGATTACCAGAAACTGATGCTAGTGGCTGAGGCATTAACAATTCTGATCTTCCCATTTACATGGCAACATGTCTATGTGCCTATCCTTCCTGCATCTTTATCTCACTTCTTAGATGCGCCAGTGCCCTTTATTATGGGCCTTTATCATGGACAAGAAGATAGATCAGAACTACAGCTTCCCAGTGAGGTAAGATTTCCTTTAGAATCTTTTTCTTTTTTCACCACCACCACCACCATCCTTATAATAATAAAAATAATCTGAAGCATAGACTGAGGGAACTGGAGATCTAGAGAAGATGTGAGACCATGCAGACTACAGCACTGCTGAGGCTCACCAGAATATCTTGTCCTGAAGATCTAAAGAGACTTGCTATCACTCAAACTTCAGGGAAGGCCACCAGTTACTACTGGTGTGAAAAACTTGTAAAGAGAATACATACATTATGTTTACTCCTTTAGAGTTTTTCACACCAACGTTAGCTGATGGTCTTTTACTGGAGTTTGAGTGACAGCAAGTTTCCTCAAGTCTCCAGGACTCTTAGTATTCTGGCTGTTCTCAATAATGCTGTAGTTTGGATGGTCTCCACTCGTCTGCCAACTTCCAAGCTTCCAGTCTCTTTAATATTTCATTATTATTATTACTACTACTGCTACTTTGAGAGTTTTTTACACTAACAGTAGCTGATGGTTTTCCACTGGAGTTTGAGGGACAGCAAGTCTCTTTACAGTATTCTGGTCGATCTTAATAATGCTATAATGAATGGTCTCCACCTGTCCTCTTATTTCCAAGTCTTGTAGTCCCTTTACCAGTCCTTTAGGGATTGTTCCAAATTATTATTATTACTACTACTTTACTCTCTGCATGGTTTTAACACAAGTGTTAGCTGGTGGGCTTTTATTGGAATCTGAGTGACAGCAAGTCTTCTCAGGTCCCCAGGACTCTTCTCAGTATACTACCTGATCTCAACAATACTGTGGTTTAGATGATGTCAATTCTTCCTCTGATTTCCACTTATTCTATTTTTTTTTATATTGTTAATAATAATAATAATCCTTGCAACAGAACTAGAAAAACTATAGAACATGAAGGTGATGGTGATACCACTTGTAATTGGTGCACTTGGAACAATCCTCAAAGGATTAGTAAAGGAACTCGAAGACTTGGAAATAAGAGGACAAATGGAGATCATTCATAATACAGCATTATTAAGATTGGCCAGAATACTGAGAAGAGTCCTGGAGACTTGAGATTTGCTGTCACTCAAACTCCTGTGAAAAACCATCAGCTAACACTGGTTTAAAAAAAAACTCTCAAAGGAGTAAAATAATAATAATGGTTTATATATTATTGCCTATAAATAAGTACACTTATAACATTTGCTTATAAAAAGTTAATTTTCCTCTAAATCAAAGATACCAAGATTTTATTTCTTGTTGAAGATTATACAGTCAAAGCAGATATTATTAGATATTATTTATTATTAAACTCTACAGCACTGAAACTCCATAACCAAAATGCAGGAAGATGTAGCAATCAAAAAAATGAGTACGTTTATACAATGTTATTTTTTGGGTGTCTCCGTAGTATAATGGTTAAAGTGATGGACTGCAGAATTGTAATACACAAGTTCGAACTCCAGTCGTGCTATTACGTTCACTTTCGGACAAATACCCTTGGGAAAGGTATGAACCCCCTTATCCTGCCAACTATGGGTTAAATAGTACCACTACTGTCCTTCTAAAAAGGATGGATTTGTCATTAATAACCTAAGAATGTTGATATGCTATTAAATAACTGTTATTTTTGGTTACAGAACTTCAATGCTATACATTTTGGTAATAAATAATACCTAATAATATCCATCTTGATACTATAATGATAAAATCTTTGTCTCTTGGTGTAGAAGAAAATTAACTTATTTAAAAAAGAAATTGTTTGGAATATTCATATAGGGGAAAGGTGCGATAAAAAAAAAAAGATCAGAAAAGCAAGTATGATAGATAAGAGGGTGGGGAGATGCATGTAAGTTTAAAAAAAAAAGAAAGAGAATAAGAAAAAAAAAATGATTGGTTAAAAATATAAAAAGAATGAAGAGAACTATAAAGCAAAGAAAACAAGGTTGCCATTGGCTGTATTAAGAGCTTTTGTTTCTTAGAGTAAGCAAATGAAATTATAAATATTCTCAGCTGATCAAAGCTTTCAGTGGCAGCAGGGAGTGTCTAGTGAGTAATGTGCTGGACTGTGACATTTTAGTAAACAAATTCAAACTCCTACCATTGGGAAAGGCATGAACCTCCTTATTCCCCAGCTCTATGTTAAATAGTACTGCTCCTGTTCTTCTTCAAGGATGGGTTTGGCATTAAATAACCCATGAAGGTTGATGTTCCTTTAAAAAAAGAAACTAAACTCAACCTGTATAAGAGCTTCTCAAGTGCGTTTCTTTATACAAATACAGTACTATATATTTAATGTGGTTTAAAGTGGGAGAGGAGTTTCCTATTATAATTAAGTACTAAAATGATCCTTCACTTAAGAATATCTTATATTCCATCAGAATACATTCATGATACACAAATAACCCCCCTATACCCCCACTGCTATTGATTAGATAGCACCATTACTGTTCTTCTACAAGGATGGCTTTGGTATTAAATAACACATGAAGGTTGATATGCCATTAAATAAAGTAAACCTTTGTTTGTTAAAAATGATTTTAATCAACATTTTCATTTCATCATGCAAATTTGTAAGAATTCAATTTTGGGTGGAGGTGGAATTATTTAACTTTCAGAAATAGCATCACTGATCTGCTTGTTTTAACTCTCTAGTATTATGATCTTGCTTTAATCTATGTACTGATTATCTTAGATATTTCTATTTTAAAGAAGAACATTCTTTAATTCATTTTTACAATCTTTCTTTGAATTTTATTTCTTCTATTTTTCCTTGCTTTGAGTAAATGAAGAATATCCTCTTTCTTTCTAATTCTATAGTTCCTTACATACAGCAATCAGGTTTTAAATAAAACCAGGTTTTTCCTAACTGATATTATTTGTTAACCTTTTGCTCATACTAGAAACATTTTATCAATACAAAGGAAATTATCTGTTATCTCTTCTTCTCCCCCCCTCCTTGTATTTGTTAATAATCTCTTTGTTTATCTTAAAAGATAAAAAGATATATGCTTAGGCCAAGCTCTTGTCGTTTGCATCGTGTAAGCAGCCCATCTTCTTGCAGCCAGACAATCAATGGAAAATATGGAAGAAGGGGGAAGTGTCATGCTTCGATTTCCCCTCATTCCAACTTTTATTCATTCACTATTGATGAAGACATACAACATCAATTCTTTTATTTTGATTAAGAAATAATCTCTCTCTCTCTTATATAAAATCAAAATGTCATGAACTTCATGAAAGCAAGTCCAAACATGGTGCTCAAAAAATATCTAATTTGTAGCCAAAGTACTCATCCACTCTGGGTAACAGGTGAAGATGTAATTAGTTAGATTATTTGTTAAGAGAAACACCACAATACATGCATGTATCTGCTCAGACTAACCCTGACAAAACTAACAAATATCTAAAATTCCTTCAACTTATTTTATGAATGTCTATTTTAAAATCTTTGTGGTAGTCTGATAATAGAGAAGATGACTGTAATAGTGTTAAGTAGCAGAACAGATCTTTTATTGAATATTTGGTGGTTGAAAAGAATCTAATTAACAACAACAATCATTTTAAACATTGGACGTTTTTATTTATTTCTTTAATATTCATTTGTAGACATTATAAAGACATGAACATCTGGAATTCTTTGTCATTTGTTTCTACATTTGCCAGTTGTTCTTTTTTTTTCTTGCAACTAAGTTAACTTTATTGAGGGTTAATTACTTTATTCTCATATCTTAGTACTTTTCTTAGTACTTTATTCTCATATCTTAGTACTTTTCTTTAACATTTTATTTCTAACAGACTCTTTCAGGTTCACTCCTGGATCAACTGACAGCCTCCAGGCTGATTTCATGGCTAAATATTTGACTAGCATATATACATCTCACCTACCTGAACGCATAAACCAATGTTTGTCAAAATATAGGGTTATAAATCCCCCTTAACATAAATATGGCCCAGTCAGCTGGGGCTGTAGAATACACAGACTGCATCTCTACAGAGGAGTAGGACTCTCCCAATGAGTGTCCTGGATATGGCACTAAACAATTTGATGGTGAGGCTCCAGTAATGTTGGAGCTTTGGAGAATGCAGAATAATCTTCTATTGCCATCGCTCTCGGGTCCACTCTGGCCCGGAGTGGTAGCACCTGATAGGGTCCTTTCTATGGTATGAATAGAACTAAACTGTGTGCTTATGCTTAATTGAATTGTTTGAAATAGAGCTGTTTTTACATTTAACTGTGTGTAAATAAATGACTGATGTTTAATTGAATTGTTAGTGATACATAGCAATACTTGGAACCATTTAACTTTGTTTACTAAACTGAATAGCTTGAAATAGAACTGTTTTTGATATTTAAATTGTGTACTTATGGTAAACTGAATTGTTTGAAATAGAACTGTTTATATGTATAAATAAACAAACTGGTCAGTTTATTAGTAACAGCAGATTGATACACAGGGCTATCCTCAGACAAACAAGCAAGTTAGGCAACATCATTAAACAAAACTGCCCAAACAAACAAAATGCCATCTGCTGACAACATAACATTTTTTTCTTAGAGACCCATCTTTAATTGTTTTTCATGAAGAACAAAAAATGAAAACTCTCTTTTGGGTCTAAGAAATATGCATCCCAAGTTTGATAGCTCTACATTAAATCAAAGTTTTAATTAGATATGAATAGGAATTTTAGTAAAACATAACTCATTAATTATTTTTTCTTTAAAGCTTTGGAAATTTAAATTCTTTATGATCATTATGATTTCATGAAGAATATATGTGTGAGCAATAAATGTCATATTTTCTTGGCATATAGTGGGATCTGACATCAAGAGCATACTATGATTTTGATTTGCAAAAATTTTGAAATAGACACAAAATTGAGTTTAAAAAGAAAAAAAAAAGATCAATTAGTTAAAAATTTCATCTTTGGTCTGTAAATTCTTTAAATTTTTTATTTTTTTTTTGTGGGGAGCAAAAACTTCTTCAGTGCCAGGAAATATATATATATATACACCTCCTCTAGTGTTCTCTTTCTCTCTCCATATATATATATATATATATATATATATATATATATATATATATAATGTGTGTCTACTTTTTCTTTCATCTTTCTTCTGTCAATTGTTTGCTTCACTTCCTCTTTTTAATGTAACAAACTTTGATGTTTACCATTGAATGCAGTGGCTCTGTAGTCACAATGCATTTCTTCTTGTCTGCATTTAGATCACTCACCCATAATCCTCTTGCGCTATCTGATATCTGCCAAAATGTTGGTACCAGAAAATCAGACAGCAATGTATATAACAAGACAAGGCAAAAAAAAACAAAAAGCAAAAACTTTTTTCTATTTTGGTAGACAGTAAACAAAACTTGATTTTAAACTTAAAATTTTTTTTTCTGATCTTTATTACCATTAACTGCACTATTAAGTGTGTGCAAAAGTTGTCAGCACTCTTTGAAATAATAAGTAAGTACAGCCTTGAGTACACAGTTGAAAATTGAAAAAACAGTTTTGAGTGTTCTGTAATAACTATTCCTTAATCTTGTGTTGAAAGTGTGTATGTGGGAGGTTGTAATGGTCAAGTTACATGCTCAATACTGCATGTTTATTTTTTGTGTTTGCATCATGTATAAGCAGCACATGTCTTCTTGCTAGATTTTTGATTAGCTCAGATATATTCATTCAATAAGTTTCCAGACTTATTTTGTACAGGCATTTAAAATTGTCCTAGACTCTTGAAAATTCATTATGTTATTGCTATACATCTTATGAGATGACTGACCAATTTTTATGATTTCAGCTTCAAATGAACAGTTACAGCAGCAATTGGAATCCACCCTACTAAAGCCTGATTATCACAGCTTTTGAATTTCTAAAATGCAATCTGACACTTTAGAAGAACGATATGCAATAAAATTTTGTTTTAAACTTGGAAAAAATGCCAGAGAAACATATGGAATGCTTCAGATTGGTTTTGGAGCATCTTGCATGAATCGAGCATGAGTTTTTGAGTGGCATAAGAGATTCAAGGAAGGCAAGGAGTCTGTGAGGGATGATGAGAGGTGTGGGAAGAGTAAGGAAGTCAGAACACCAGAGTTGATTGGCCAAAGGGTTAGGGTTACTATGTTGAGGTCTTAAGGGAGTTCAGGAAGATATTCTGTCGGAAGAGGCCAGCACTCTTCAAATTGGGTCAGTGGCATTTCCACCAGGACAGTGCACCAGTCCACAACTCTATCCTTGTCAAAGACTATTTGACCAAGATGGATATCAAGACAGTTCCTCACCGTCCCTATAATCCAGACCTTGCTCCCTGTGACTTTTGGTTATTCCCTAAGCTCAGAGGTTGTTATGAGACAATTGAGGAGATGAAAGAGGCTGTGATGAAGGTCATTGACACACTCACACAAGAGGACTTCCATGGGGCCTTCCCGAAATTGTTGGAACGGTACAACAAGTGCATTGCAGCTGGAGGAGATTACTTCGAAGGGGACTAGAGTTTCATGTGTGTACTATCAATAAAAGTGCCCATACAAAAAAAGTCTGGATACTTATTTAATGATCCTCGTACATCTAACTTGCCTGAACCTATGGGCCAGTGTTTATGTTGTGTCTGAACAAAGGGTTTTGAAATTTTCCTTTAACATAAACACACCATCAGAAACAAAAAAAGATGATTGATAAAACTTTGGGATATGATTTGGTTGAAAGGCAGTATTTGTCATGAATTGTTTGTAAAGTTCAAGAAAGAAGAACCTGATTTGTGGAATAAACCACACAGCATTAAGCCATAAGAATTTCATAAGTGATAAGCTGTAAATTTTTTTTGAAGGATCACCCACTTAATCATTATTAACTGAAAAACTTGATGTTGACCACTTATCAATTATTAGATGTTTGCAAAGTATAGGGAAGTTTTAAAAAGTTCTGCATGAATTTTCTGAGCAAAGTATTGGACAGTATCTTACATTTTGCATCTTACTTTAATGTAAGTGCTTACAAGGCAGACTCCCTATTTTTATAAAACACTTCCTAGAAGACCAAACTTTCCAAACATAAATGGATAACACATTTTCCAATCCAAAATAACAAGAAATAAGTGAACATCAAGATAGCATCTGGGATCCTATTTATGATTAAAGTTAATAAAATAACAACCTGTTTCCTTCCAGAAATCAACAGATCACTATATGTTAATGACTCCCTCATTTGTTTCAGCTCCAAAAATATGGCTACCATAGAAAGAAAAATCCAAAATTTATCAACAATATATCAAAATGGACCATGTATATTGGATCCAAAATCTCAAATAACAAAACCAAATGCATGCACTTCTGCCAAATCCACCCCCCTGCCCTAATACTAAATAGTACTGAAGTACCCATAACCAATCAACACAAATTCCGAGGCATTACTCTTGACTCAGAACTGAGGATAAAATAACAACCAAACCATCCAACTACTGAAAGCTATAACCCACACAGACAGGGGTGCTGAAAAAAGATCCCAATCAAACTATACTGATATCTAATGTGATCAAAGCCGGAAAGTCCTATCTCCGAGAATTTAATACCATCTACTAACAGAGACTCCTTATTGCCTTAAGAATTTTTACTCCCTCTCCAATTAAAACTTTATACACAGAAACTAACAAACCCCCTCTCTCCTTCAAAAGATATAAATTAGCACTACAATAAACTCATCTCATGCCTCCAAAATCCTGCCTATAACCGCATCAAGGAAATAGGATACTAAAACCTGTTTGAAATTGAAGCAAAGGCAGTCAGACATCTTAATCTAAAAATCCCAAACCTCCTCAATGAAATCAAAATCAACCCCAAAATTATACATGGTACCATCATCCTCAAAACAGCACCATGGACTATAAATCAACCAATAGTAAAACTAAAACTAACCAAATTATCCAAAACCAACATACATCCCATCATTTTCCAAGAAAAATTCCTCAACATCAAAAATAACTTCCCAGATCATCACATCTATACAACTATACAATTAAAGTTGGTTGTGCTGCTATTCTCCAAAACCAAGAACTTCTAAAACATATACTAAATGAATCATCAATCTATAGTGCAGAAGTCACATTTATTGACCTAGCCATAAACATTAGAGCTAACCAGAAATCCTCCAAATTTATCATCCACTCAGACTCCAAATCAGTCCTCTTAGTACTACAGGACAAAGATACATCAACTCCTCTCATCACAAAACTCTTAAACAAAATGAACACTCTTTCCAAAAATAATAGCATCATTTTCACCTAGATACCAAGTCACATTGGTATATATGGGAATGAAAGGGCAGACAAAGCCGCAAAAAAAAAAGCATTCCTGGCAGACATATCCAATATAGAAATTCCACACGCTGATCTAAAACCAACCATTAACAAATTCATACATGGCAAATGGCAAAAATCATGGGGCAATCAAATACACATTAAGTTTCATTTTGTACAAAATACCATTGGTTGAGTGCTGGCAGGTTACAGAAGAAACAGAAAAGAATTGATACTTTCCAAATTTTGCCTTGGCCACATGCGCACACACATAAAAAGGGAAGACACCTCAATATACTCAATGTGCAAAGTACCCTTCACAGTCAAACACTTTCTCTTTAACTGTGACAATTTCAGATAAAATTACCCAAAAATACTACCAGACAAGCAACCTAAAGGATCTTTTCCAAAATGTTAAACCAGATGACATCTTGAGTTTTCTGGGGGAGGGTGGGACATTAAAAAAAAAATGAACGAACACACACACACACACACACACACACACACACACACACACACACACACACACACACACACACACAAACACTATTTTTTTCACCAAAATCTAACCAAATATAATAAAGTACTATTATAAAAAACTCATACCCTAAATTTTAAAACTCATATAGAAGACAAAACCTCTTTGGCATTAAAGGACCTGCAGAGGTTGATGTGCCATTAAACAAAACTCAAACTCTAATGTAATTTTTTTTAATATTAGTACCATTTGGTATAGGAAATAAAATAGTTAAAGCTAAAAAATTTTTAAAATCCTAGTGGGTGGAGTATTAAATTTGATCTGCATATAGAATAAGTTAAAAAAGCTAAAAGCTTTCTTAGATCTGATATTGAATGAGCAAAACTAAATTGAAAGAGTGTAATTGTAAATTGTTAATCTTTCAAGAAATGTTTTGACTTGAAAATCAGCATAGAAATTTTAGCTTTTTGATGAATAGAGGTCATCAGGGTATCATGCTGATTAATTTGCCTTCAGGGCATTTTCTAGAATAATGAAGATGACTTTACAATATCTCTGTCCTCTCTGAGTAACATGTGATGGATTATAATGAGTTACATTGTATTAGTAGTAAGGAATGGTCCTTGACCCAATCTTGGCTTTTAATCTAAACTCAAGCATTGACTTCCTGGCCAAGTGGGAAATAAGCAACTATTTTGGCCATGAGATAAGCTCTATTACTTATTTACTAAGCATAGCAACATTTTACATAGAGGTAAATCTGATGAAATCACTTAGGAATTGATCTGTAAGACAAGCCTGCTAACTATTGTATTCTTCTGGTTTTATCTTAAAACTGATTGAATATCTTTTCATCAGTAGATATTCATACATTGTAAAGATGCAGCTGGTTTTACAATTAGTGGTGTGGGGAACGGTACTTTTTTTGATACTCTTGGGAAAGGCATAAATTCTATCTCTTTAATTATACATTAAATAGCAGGCCAGTGAGAGTCCTTTACCTTTGTAAAAGGCAATTCATCTTCACTGTTTAATAATAGGTTAGAAATTGTTCTTTGCCAAAGATACTATGTTACCCAATACAACCTTGAGAAAGCACAAATCTAATCCTCCCTCAACATGAGTAAATACTTTAAGGTGTGCTTAGCATAATGCTTATCATTGTAGGAAATAGTATTGTCAACCTTAGTTCAAATCATGGACGAGGCTGTTTGTATTTCATTTCACACTAATGCCCTTGAGAAATCCCTACATTTTCCCTCTCAGCCATGGGTAGGTAGTAGGAGAAATTAGGCTCTTTAGCCTTGATAAGGCAACCAGCCTAGAAGAAGAATCTGAATTTAAACCAGGTGTACTTTGCCAATAATTGATCTTGTGTCATATTCTGCCTATGGAGGGATTGAATAAGTACACACACGAGTAGTAAATAGCATAGCAGAGAAATTAGAGCCTTTTAGCACTGTAAAAAGGCAATTCATCTTGAATGTTTGGTAATAGACCAGATTGGAAATCGTTTTTGATGCCATGTAACCTAGTACAACCTGTCAGATGTTACATGTAGAGCACTGTCAAGTAACCTCCATTGTCCTAAGAGATGCTATGAAAGAAGTACTTGGTATATCATTTTGTCAATCTCAGAGTTTATGTCTATCTATTCATATGAAATAGATATTTTTGATATTACAAGTACAGTACTGACTTTGAAAGAAGCCCTTAACTTGCAGTTTTTTTTATATATAAGCATCAAATAATGAACTGCAGATTTTAACTTCTCATCTCTTGCTTTTTAACTTTTAGGCTCCACCATAGAAATATAATATTAATGGCATCATCATGAAAATGGCTTATGTAATTACACAGAAACATGTCTTTGGTATAATTCCACAGTTTTTATTCACCATCCACTATTTCAGAAGGTTGGTTTTCTCTGAATCATCTCCAATAAGAGCAGGTATCCTTTATCCTGCATTTTTCTTTGTGACTGTATGTATTTACCCAACCCCTCCACTACAAGCAAGATGTAATACAAGTAGGGTAAAGCTGGTTTAAGTTATGTCTTGACGAAAGAATCTAGTCTGTCCTACTATTTTACCCATAGCTGAACTTTGTTGCCTTTTATGACTTTTTCAAGGGCAATACCACAAAGGGTATTCTCTTAGGAATTGTAGCTTTAAAAGTCCAGTCAAGTTTTCACATGTCTTCCAATAACCTCAGGTATATTATTTGTTATTAGTCTGATATATTTTCAAAAGTATAGAAAAAAATCTTTTACCTGGTTTTTCATAGTTCAGCTGAAAAGTATGATTCAGATTAAGTTTTTTACATTTAAATCACAGATAATATTCAGCAGAGATTTTATTTTCATACTCATAATAAAATCTAATACGTGTGTTTAAATAACAGTTTAGAAAAAAGACAAAAGTTAACTGACTCGGTAGATGTCCAGTCCAAAACACAGCAGTTAAAGATTTTCTTTGAGTGTTTCTTACAGGAATGCAAACTCTTATATAGGATTGGAGAACTGTTTAAATGTTCAATCTTTTTATAGAGATATTCATGGTTTCTTCTAGTAATTTTTTTTTTAAATTCATTCATTTCAAACCTCCCACCACAACCTATCATCCCTCTATCACACCATCCTACACAAAATTCCCAAGTCATTCCATTCTTACACTAACTTAATCTTTAAATTACTTCGACATTATAGCAGGTGTGCTGCAAGGAGATATATTCACCCCATACCTGTTTTTTTATCTGCTGACACTACATGCTTTGAATGTCTATAGATTTAATGAAAGAAAACGGCTTCATCGTGGGAAAAAATAAAAGCAGAAGAGACCCCGCACAAACACTTATGGACGTGGACTGCACCAATGACATAACACTTCTGGTAAATTCACCTGCTCAAGCCGAATCCCTGGTACACAATCTGGAATGGATAGCAGGTGGTATAGGCCTCCATGTGAACACAGACAAAACAGAATACATGTGCTTTAATCAAAGAGGCGTCATCTCCACACTAAATGGTGGTCTTCTGAAACTAGTAGACAAATTCACTGATATAGGAAGCAGTGTCTCATCAACTGAAAATGACATCAACATGCAACTAGTAAAGGCTTGGACAACTATTGATAGGCTTTCGGTCATATGGAAGTCAGATGTGTCCGAGAGAATAAAATGCAACTTTTTAAGCTGCAGTCATATCAATACTGCTATATGAATGCACCATGTGGACACTAACTAAGTGTATGGAGAAAAAGCTTGATGGCAATTACACAGGAATGTTTTGAGCTGTATTCAACAAGTCCTGGAGGCAACACCCCACAAAAGAGCACCTACCACTCATCATGAAAATCATCCAAATTAGACAAACCAGACATGCGTGACACTGCTGGAGAGGTAAGTGAACTCATAAGCAATGTTCTCCTGTGGAACCTTTCACATGGACAAGCAAGTATTGGATGACCAGCTAGAACATATTTACAGCAGCTCTATGCTAATGCAGGATATCGCCTAGAAGACCAGCCAGGAGCGATAGATGATAGAAATGGGTAGCGAGAGTGGGTCAGGGAAATATGTGCTAGCACCATGACATGATGATGATTAGTCTGAAAAAGATTTTTTTTTCTGCCGGGCCGAATTAGTGGCCCATTTAACATGTTAAAATAAACTTGAGGGTCAAGATCGCCTGAAGCTTTGGATTGATCCAGACTGTATGAGTTGGATTATGCATATATGGAAGTGGTGTCCCATATTCAGAGTATGGCTCTTTTGTGCTCCTTGAGTCTGACTTTGAGAGGATGACTTGTCTTTGCCTTTGTAATTTTTCCCATATTTACAGGAGTTCAATTGTCTGAGGTTTAAAAAGAAATGTTATATTCTGAGCAAAAAACATTGTTAAACCATAAGGAGATCTTGCTAGTGCTTGCTCTCAGACAGATCCCCAAAAAACACTTGATTGTATATATTTATACTGGTACTGAAAGGAACAACAAGGACAAACACACACTTTTAAAAAAATATTTTCCCATTTTATTCAGATATTAATCACTTAAAATGTTCAGGTATTGATGAAATTAAACTGTTATTAGAAAAGAGAAATTCTTTTGTCATTTTTTAAAAAATGGTAGCCTAGAAGGACTTGGGCTTGAGGCTTTAGACCTTTCTGTCAAATTATGTTTCCTTGATTTTGTGTTTTGTTTGTAATTCACAAACCTTAACTGAAAAATACAGTCTTCTACCTTTGCTCAGGTTAACCAATCAAAATTCAGTGGAGGAGTCCTCATGGTGTAGTGGCTAAAGTGCTGGACTATGAGTTTGTACTCTAGTCATGCTATTAAGTTCACTTTCAGACTAATACTCTTGGAAAAGTTATGACCTCCTGAATCCCCCCCCCGCCATATTATGAGTTAAATAGTTCCACAACTGGTCTTCTATAGGGATGGCTTCAGCATTAAATGACCCTCAAAGGTTGATATACCATTAAACTAAGAAACTGAAATCAATCGAAATCCATATTTTCATTAAACTTTTGTTTGGTATGTAGGCAACTGTATCAGCAAAGGCATGAAAAATAAAGCATCAATCATTTAGCCAATACCTGCCGCTAGCAAATGTACTAAGATAATACTTCTAAAATTTATGATACCCTGAGACAAAAATCTTCATTGCTAACAGCCCTTCTCAAAACCATAGACAATTTTTATGAGTGCTTTAATATTTAAATGAAAATAAACCTTCCTGCACTAAATTTGAACTGATATAGCACTTTCTTTTATTGAGAAAAGTTTATTCTCTTGTTGATGCTAATTTTAAAAAATACAAGTTTTTTTCAAATCTTTTAGTATTATTTACTTAAAGGCTATTAAATAACTGGAAATATTCTATAATGAATGCTGACCACCCAACTCGCTATTTCTATTTTGACAATTTTATTGGAAATTGATTTAATGTTATTCTTTGATGGAGCCACTAGCCTACTGCCACACTCTATCTATTGTGCATTATGCATATCTGCCTGTGCCATAATGTCAGACCCAACATTGTTACATTCTGCAGATGCATACAACAGTGCTTGCTGCTCAAGAAATGATGGTGTCACAAGGACAAATCAAAAAGAAAGACACAAGGTTTGAAGGGCAGGAT
>CAUZXS010004569.1:0-30000 GCA_963585895.1 Sepioteuthis lessoniana | reverse complement strand
GCCAAATATAAACTTGTTAGTGGTTTTGGAAGATTTATGGTTCCTATATATTTTATAATACCTTTTAGCCTGTCAACAGTTTCTCCTCATATTGGATATTCTTTTGAAGTTCCAAATGATTTATTCCATCTACTTGGACCAGTTCAGTCCTAAGAAATTGGAAAGATTTATCAAACAACCTGTAGCTCTTTTTCTGGAATTCATTGATGTATAAGAATACAAAGGGATTGTTCCTAGATTCTTTAACTGTTCTTAGGTTGGCAAGTTAAAGCAGAATATAATAAAACAGATATTTTTAATACCCTGAAAAACTGTGTGCCAAACTTAGTAATAAATGTGACTAGTCCCTAACTTGTTTGTTGTATGAGTTTTTGATTAGTCAGAATTATATGCTGTATATAAGTGTTGTTGTTTGTTTTTTTTAAAGATATTTATACAAAAATGTTGATATAACAAAAAGAATCTAATATTCCCTTTTTATATCCAATTTTTTATTCTCATGATTCTGGATTAATCCTTTGTACCTCATTATTTTGAACAGAGCGTTGTTTACTTTACATCATAAAGGCATTTTGGTATTTTGAGCTCAAATAGATCCTGTCAGTAACTAATAACAAAAGACTTAGCAGCCTTTCTTTTAATAGAATGATGTCTTGAATGAAATTTGAATGTGCTCTGGGCATGATTTTTTTTTCCATGTGACTTTTCTGAGCTCAGGTCTAGGGTATCTGAAAGCCAAGGGGATAAAATTTCAAAGGTTTAACTTATATTTATTTAATACCTAATCTTGAAAATAACAATTTCTACACTGTTTTTTTAATCTATGTAAGAGTTTATGGATCAGATTTTTTTTATTTATTCATTTAATTCCCAAAATTTGAATAACTTATAAAAGTTCGGAGTGTTTTATGTGTTTTGGGAGATTTGATTTTATTCTGTTTTATTTGATTGTAAAGTTAGTCAACTCTGTGATAACTAATGGGTTTTAAATTTAAGTCAAACCCAATACCTATCAGAATTATTTGAGGCGAAAATTTCACTCTTTTGGAATAATTATCATAGAGGCCTTCCAAAAATAATGTATACACAATTTGTATGAACATTTATTATATTTAAAAAGTTCTGTTGCTTTTATGGGACATAGGCAGAATATAAAATACAATATAAAATAGCAATTTATTTAAACATTTCATTAAGAGATTGATGATACCTATTAGGTTAACTTTGTTAGACATACACTTTATAAAAGTCCATGGGTTAGGTATGGTTGCCATGTGAGCCTCCACTATTAATCTTTGTGTAGGTAGTTTCCTTAGAGTATTCTGAATAAAAGAAATTTAACATGACATATATTGGGATGCAATAAATTTCCCTAAGTGACATAAAATTGCAGGAAAAATCACTTAATTACATTATTTAACTTACGCTATTCAAAAGATGAGAAAAAAAATTTACCAAAATATCTATTCCTTGTGTAATTTTGACCAGAGAATCTGATTTTAATCCTTTAAAATATTTTTTTGCATATTTATGTCCATTTCTAGAGTTTTTGTTTTGTTGTTTTATAATGACAAGGAGCTTTTGTCATTACATGTTTTGAGTCTCTCTTTTCATTTAAAACATTGAATATTTGATAAGATTTTAGACCAGGAAAGGAATCACCCAAACTTAAGTTAGTTTATTTTTTTAATGAAATCAGATTCTCAAATTCCTCTTAAAAGGCTAAAATTTCAAAACCTTATCATACTTATATGTGTAACATCCATGGAATAAAATAAAGTTAAAATTGACAACTTTGCTAAAGAAATAGTATATATGTAATTCTTATAATTATATATGAACTTGGCAATACAGGTTATTAATTCTGCTTAAAACTGATATTGATTCAAAATTTGCTGAAAATAGGGTTGATAATTACTATCAAAACTTTATGGTTAAATAATCTTTCCAATGTATATTGTTAAAGAGTTTTTTTTTTGGTGGGGGGTTAAGCAAAGAAAATGACAAATGCAAAAGTAATTTAACATTCTTTCAACATTAAATAAAAATGAAATAATGTTCTTCAGTTCTGGTACAGGATCAAGTCACCATGCACAAATATTGAAGAAAGAGTTAAAAACCATTACTTATTTTATCATCATCATCATCATTTAAAGATGAAAGATTCTGGGCAAAAGTCTTCATCATCTGAACTGTCAATAAATATGCTATCTTCAAGACTATTCGCTGAGTGCAATGGTGAAATTTTTCCATCTGTCTAGAGGGGTACTAATTAGACACTACTACTAAAAAGCCAATGATGACTTTCAGTTTTCTCTGGAATATCTGGACATAGAATATAGGATCTCTTCCATATCTAAATTTGATAACTCTCTTAATGTATTCAACTAATGTTGACCTTCATGGTAGTAGTATTCCTATATCAATATTGTGTGATGGATGGAGCTTATCAATATCATATTTAGTTTGCACAATGAAAAATCTAAAATCATTAACACTGCTAAACCTTACTTTGCCATAAAGAGCACAACACATACTTTTCAAGACCAGATATAATGTCTTCTGAAATGTTCCAAGAGTCACCCAGTACAGTAAAAACAGATAAATATTTTGGATTTTTTTAAATTTCAAGGTTTAACTGTACCGATTTCTTTGAAGGCACTTGTGCTATCACACATACAAGTAGGAAATGTCATGTGCTCCTGTGTAAATCCTGGTGTCATTTCATTTGTAAAACTCAGCCTTTTATCATTTCTGGTTTCAGTCTCAAATGATACTATAACATTGTCAAATTTATATATGGAACACAGCAGAATAAAAAAATTAATCACTGTCTGGGCTTCTCACTTTGATGTCTTTATAGAACTTTTGTTTCCGATACAAGTAATACAGTACAATCCTCCTTAATTCTGTTCCTTCCTGTATTGACCTAAGGTTACTGTTTTCTAGTGTATTTCTACTTTTTCCATCTTTTGATGACAAAAACATATGCTGATCTTTGACATACAAAGATAAATTTTCTACCAGGTAAATTTTCAGCAAAAATCCAAAAAGAATACAGAACATCTATAAACTGCTTTTTATTTTCATCAGGACTGAAAAAACTTTCCAATCAGCCAGTTTCTTGGTTTTTGTATCTTTAACAATAAGTTTGTCACTGTATTCTCTCTTTCGTGCTCCCTTCCCCCTCAAAAAAAGGGGTGTTCTGGGTATGACACAAAACTGCATATGGTGGTGAGGCTACAGTTTTGGAGGTCTGAGAAGTGTAGAGTACTCTTTCAGTGCCATTACTCCCACACTTGCTCTGACTTGGATTGGCTGTACTAGTTAGGATCTCATTTAGGATTTGTTTGAAAATTATTTATATTAGATTGGTACACTTGATATATAACTGTGCAAAAAACTTAAACTATATAAAAATGTAGATATAAGCATACAATGAATGTGATTCCCTAACCTCTAGGTATATCCAGAGGTTAGGGAATCAACCAAGATGGATTGATATTCTGTGAAAATCCATCAACCAATCACATTCTCTCTCTCTCTCTCTCTCTCTCTCAACATCACAAAACTGTCTTTGAACACATCTGTATTAAAAATTATGGATGTCTAAACAAGACAATAAAATTAAAGATTCTACATCCTTTAAATACATTTAAGTATTCTAAGTAAATGAAACTCTACCCTTTTTAAAATTTTTTTTTAATAATGACCATCTAACAATCCATCCATAATATGGATAACTACTTCTATATGTATGAACATTAAGTTGGTGCAAAGATAATTGCAGTTTTTGATATTTGAAATTTTGATATGTATTTTGAAATAAACTATTGTTTAATTCTGAATATTTTATTTTCCATGATAACTATATTAAAACCTGTATCCAATTGGGTAAATAAGGCTAATTTACATATTTTTCACACTGGTTTGTTTGGTTATAAATTTATATCTTCACAAGTATGTGATCATTGAAGCATGTAAATATTAGGTCATCAACACTCATACATCTGTTCTTAACAGGATATTCATAAATCACTTAAAATCTATGTGTGGATAGAAATATGTCGACAGAATGTATGATTTTTCACTGCAGCCCAGTTAGCTGGGGCTGTAGAATACATTGACTGCATCTCTGCATTGGAGTAAGACCACCTCCTCCAATGAGTGTCCTGAATATGACATTAAGCAATCTGATGGCAAGGCTCCTGGAATACTGGAATGTGGAGTACACCTTCATTGCCATCGCTCCCAGATCCACTCTGACCTGGAGTGGTAGTACCTGAAAGGATCCTATCTATGGGTCGAATACAACTGTTTGACATTTAAACTGAGTGCAAACAAATGACGAAATGAATTGTTAGAGATAACAGTTTGATCATTTAACTGTGTGTAAACAAATGACTGATGTTTAATTGAATTGTTAGTAATACATAGCAATACTATTTAACTTAGTTAAATTAATTTTTATTTATATCAAAACAAATTTAAAAGATAAAAATTATTTTAAGATTTAAATAAGCCTGTTTGCTCCTTTGAATAACATGAAAATTATACAGATTTTTTTTCTTTTATCTTTTTCTTTTTTTTTAAATTTAAAATGTATGAAAGTTCAAGAGGGAAACTTTTTATATTACTCAAATTCAAGGGGGGGGGGTGCTGAAAAGTTCGTAGGCTTATGTCATATCTGCTGTTGATGACTTATTTTTAACAATTGGATCCCCATTAAAAGTGTGAACCACAAGGTTGATTATGGGGGAATCCCAGTTGCATAATGGCTCAAGTGCTGGATAGCAGTCTCTAAGTAAATGAGTTCAAACTATTTTATTCACTTTTGGACTAATACCCTTGGGAAAGGTATGAACTCCCTTATCCTCCCAGCTATGGGTTAAATAGTATCACTGCTGCTCTTCTATTAGGATGACTTTGGCATTAAATAACACACAAAGATTGATATGCCATGAAACAATGAATCTAAATTAGAATCCAAGGTGGACTGTGTTGAAAAATAAGCTGCATTTAGTTACATTCCATAAGAGTATCTTGGTTAGCCTGTGAACTTTTCAGTACACACCCTTAACAATTCTTTTTCCTAAAAAGTTGATTTTTCTCTAAACTAGATATATCTAGTTTTTTCTTATACTATCACAATGAATATCATTAGGTATTATTTATTACCAAACTCAACTGAAAATCTGTAATCCTATCAAGTATTGATAATAATGCTGTGAAGAGTTGACCCAAATGATCAAGCAATACTCTATTTGGGGGGTGAATCTGACATTTATAAACATACAGTAGAGCTCATGAATTTTCTTGAGTAATAAAAAGAGCCTGACCTTCTATGAAATACAGGAATCCTACTTTAAGTCAGTTGTGACTTTATGATCAAGAAGTCTCTCAAGACTGGGAGATTCATTTTGAATGATCCTCTCCTTTGTAATTTTGTCACCATAACTTCTATGCAGTCTGCAAATGACAGAAATCTCTAAAAACAATTATTTTTTTTATTGTTTTAGCAGTTTGTATGACACTTGAAGGTGAATGAATTCCCATGTTAGTGCAAAAGAAATTGAACATTGTAATAGAAGCTGAATTGTTAATGGCCATCATTAACTCTCTATCTCACATCATCACCTTCCAACTCGAATGTCATCTTTTATCTGATGGAAATTTCCCATTAGGCTTGGTCTTTGTTATTGTTTTTTTTCTTTCTTTGAGTTTTGCATGTTTACAATATGCATTTTCAATTTTTGTTATTTATTTTATTTTTTTTTTTTTTTTCTTTTAAATTTGAGTTGTCAGGAGTTCTGTGGTGATATTTTAACAAAAAGTTTAAAATAAAAAAGAAATTATTGTGAATTGAATTTATTTGCTTTATTTTAGGAAAAGTAAAAATTCACTTTTTTTTTTTAAATATAAGGTTCTACTTGATGGTCTCTTCAGCTGAGCTGAGGTTTATTTTTTGTCAATAAAAATATATTTAAAAAAATGTTACAGTAAAACTAAAAGTAATTTAGCTCTGTGACATTACCCCCTTGGCCCACAATATGTCAACCTTCTCTTCAACCATTTCACTTCTTTACGGCCGGTGATCAACTAGTGGTTCCGATAGGGGCAACGCACATTTCTTTACCGCTACATCAATTACAATCGAGGGAACAGGAGAAAAAGAACAAACGAACAAACACTTGGAGTTAACTCAAGTTCAGAAGGAGAGTTATGTAACATCGTGCATGTGCAGACTAACGCTAGTGTGGACTCTAGCGAAACTTCCACAAGCTACTGGAATGCCGACTCGATCTTCTTTCACTGGTCTGGACCCTCTCTCATGCCGACTCGCCTCTCTGCTCCGGTGTCCAGTGTCGACTGGTCACTCCGTTGTCCCTCACCAACTGCCAATTTCTCAGTCCCCTTGTCTCACTCTCTGACTGGCGTCCCCTCACCACTTCGGGTCACGTCGAGATCGCGGGTCCAAAACCCTTTGTCTGGTTTCGCGCCAAAACAGACAAAGGAATCGTCTGCTTGGCGGGCCACCTACATAGTGTTACAGCTCTTTGTTTCTTTTAACATTTATATAGCTTAAGTTGACTGAAATGAAACATTGAAGAGAAATGCCAATGTACATCACTTTATCATTCTCTCATTTTATTTTTGATTATCCAGTTAAATTTCTTTGTCCCAGACACAAGGGCTGTGGTAAAATGTTCTTGATCAATCAAGAAAGTAATGAGTTAGAGCCATGAAATATCATTGTTATTTTGCATAATAACCTGTTTAATAAAACTGGCACAAATTTGTCAAGTTTCTTTAATCCTTCATAAAAAAGCAGGTGATCATTGGTTTTATGTCAGTAAAGTCAAAAAGTAGTTTTTTTTTTCATTTCATGAATTACATAATATGCATTTTAAAGTTTTTTTTTATGACTTTATTTTCAGTATTTAACTAATATCCTATCATATTGAATATTTCTTCAAACTTTTTCAGCCCAAGAATAATAACATTCCTTATTCTGTATCTCTTGTTTCCTCACTTTCTCTTTCCACACACACACACACACACTGTAATAGCAAAAACATTGGTTAGCTATTAGAATGCACATATTGTTTCAAACAATGTGTAGGGAAATCAGAATGACTTTTTGATTTTTAGAATGAATAACTACAGATAGAAAATTGAATCTCTGAATCATAATCTTCTCTCAGTAGAACATTTCTGCCAAAAAGACTGTATCTTTAACAGACACTAAATTCACTATAATTGAGAAGATTGAAAAGATGTTATCAAACACCACATCATTTATAGAAACACATGAAGATTAATGGATATTACATCTTGAAACCCTTACCCCAAATGGACTCAGCAAAAAATTACACCACAGATTATTTATTGACCCCTCCCATCACCACTACCTTCCTCCCAGCCCAGCACTGGGACACACCTCTGTCTGTCTTGTTGGTCAGTACATGGATCTGGTTGGGTGTGTCCTGGCTCTGCTGGCAATCAGTCGAGGTGCATCTTGATCAGCATCCTTGAGCCTTGAGAGCTGTCCCTCCAGGCTCTAACCCTCCTTGGAGGGTTTAGGTTTATTGCCTGATACCTGAGATGCCCCTTTTGAGAGGAATGCCGATGGGGCCCCAAGGCATTTTTGGAGCCGCCAGGTGTGTTTGGGCTACAGCCCTGCGCCCGGACCCACCTAAGATAAAGCCTTGTGCCACACTCGTCTGGTCAGTGGGATGAATGACAAATACCCCCCCCCCAATACACACACCTATTCTCTATTTTTCTAAGTTGTATATGCTATTCTTCATAGTTTATATTTCTTTCTTTTCAGGCTAGTATGTGCTTTGTGGATATTGATGACACAACTGTTGAAATTCCTGAGGATTTACCGATGTTTCCACACCAAAAGGACCTGATGTTGGAATTGTCAGCTCTCCTCTCGCGATATCGAAGTGAGTTCAACAAGGAAAATTACACCAGCCAAAGTCTTGACCGGAGACTTGTATACAGTCCACGGAAAGGTGGTATCCGCAAACCAGGTTCCTCATCTCTGCTCACTGACTCTCGCAGCTGGAATTCTTCTCCAGAAAAGAAACGTGAAATCTTGCAGAACAACGAAACATGGGCACGGATATCTGCCCTAGCCAAAAAGACAGGTGTGTGGGATGCTCTAGAGGACATATCAGACAACAATTGCAACAAAGAGGCTATGTGTCAAACACTTTCCAAAGACGTTGCAGCCATGCCTAGAACTGAACTGACAGAACACAAATTCAACAATGCTGTGCGTGAGGTTTTCTTAAATCGATTTGTGCACATGTTCTGCTCATACGAATCGTTTGTCATTCAGCCAATGCAAGACATGGAGCAGTGGCTAAGCAACCGAGAAATGATGCAGAACTTTGACAAGGCTGCATTTCTCAGCGACCAGCCTGAAGCATATCTACCATTCCTCTCTCCATTCATTGAGACACAGATGTTCACAACCCTCATTGATAATAAAATCCTCTCCCAGTGGGAAAGCCCGGACCCTTTCTTGAAAGTGTTTGACGAGCGAGTAAAACAGTTCAAAGAAAAATCCGGGGAAGCTCACACACCTACGTACTACACATGTGATACTATACAAGATGCAGGTAAGTAAAATTAGTATTTATTTGTTTAATTGTAAAATCAGATTAATACACCTGCTCTGAATTACACAATATTTTTGGAAACATACTGGAAAGTTCTTTAGATTACCCCATTATAAATTGAAGTAAAAAAGGTTAAAGTTAAATCTACAATTAATCCACATTATTTATTAGTGGCCATGGAGCAATGGTCTGAATAAAATCGACTGAAATGAGAAAGAAAGAAATAATTGATTAAAACTAAACCAATACTGTTTATACTATAGAGTGATGGTCAGTGGAATTGTAATGAAAATCAACTGAAATAAAAATCAAAGAAATATCTATCAAAAATTAATAATGGTTGACAGTGTTTCATCTAATAATGATAAAGTTCAAGATAATATTACTACTAATGCATAGAAATATAAATTACTCTTATACTAGGTAAAATAAAGAATATTTCTTAATAGATAGATAGTTGTCTCTTTTTGATTCAAGGGCAGCTGATATACATAAACAGAAAAGAGATTTGAATTTCAGTCTCTTTGTGAGAACTTGATATTTTCAATCCACTTTGTTTACTAATAGCCATTGAGAGATGATGTGAGTATTTTTAATAAAAAAAACAATTGAAATTCGAATGAAATAAATGAAGAGTTAAAAGTTAATAATGGTTGACAATGCTTCATCTAATAATAAGATTCTCGGCAATAAATATTAAAGCCACATTTTTTTTTTCTTGATAATTTTTTTTAAAGAAAATTTTTCTTGTAGATTAGTACAATAAGATTTTATATTAACAAAAATGTTGAATTAAAAAGTGACTATCAGAAGGTAAAATTAAATATTCCAATTAAACGTCTCTGAAGAATGATTTTTTTAGAAATGTTAATAACTTAAAGTATATACCATATAGGTATCTACTAAGTTAATTTTAGTTTGATATGAGAAACAGGGTAAAAATCAAACTAAATAAGGGGGTGTCCTCGTGGTGTAATGGTTAAAGCGATGGACTGCGGAATCGTAGTAAGAGAGTTCGTACTCCAGTCGTGCTATTATGGTCACTTTCGGGTAAATACCCTTGGGAAAGGTATGAACCCCCTTATCCTCCCAGCTATGGGTTAATAGTACCACTACTGTTCTTCTAGGAGAAGAGCTTTGGCATTAAATAACCTATAAAAGTTGATATGCCATTAAACAAAGAAACCAAACCAAACCAATAAAACTAAATATACATGAATAATGACCTGCTTGACAATCTCACTAACCATTGATATATACTGCATTGCCCATGAATAAATACAGCAATTTAAAAAAAAAAAATTTTTATAAAAGTTAATTTTCTTCTAAATCAAATATACCAAAATTTGATTATTTTTAGTAGAATCAAAATAGATATTATTTGGTATTATTACCAAAACCTATAGCGTTGAAATTCCATAACCAAATTTGCAGAGGGAAGTGGCTAAATACTAGACTGCAACATCATAGTATCTGAGTATGAACTTCACTTACACTATTACGTTTATTATCAGACTAATATCCTTGGTAAAAGTATGATTCCTCTTATTCCACCCTTTGATGGGTTAAATAGTACCATTACTGTTCTTCTACAAAAATGGTTTTGGCATTAAATAACCCACGAAGATGGATATAGCATTAAACAAAGAAATCAAGCAACCAAATTTGCATTGATATATATATATATATATATATATATATATATATATAAAAGGTGTAGTTATTTCTAGACTGCTACATATTCATATTTTGCTAACAGAGTTTGAATGCTGTAGAGTTTGGTAATGAATAATTCCTAATATTTGTTTTGATGATATAATATTCCAATAATTTTTTTTTAAATGATGATATCTTTGGTCTAGAAAAAAGAAATTGACATTTTATTTTTTTTTAAATTGTTATAGGTGTAACTTATGAGTAACACTATATATAACATTATAAATGTCACTGGACATTTAGGAAATATAGAAATACTTATTTTCTTGCACCTTGTCATATTGTCAGTTATTTTGATGATACCATGTCTCATCACTGTCATGTTTGGCAAAGAAGAGTGATTGTGTGAGTATTTGGTCAATACTACTCTCTCATAACTCCCTGATCTGCTCTGCTCAGATAGTAGTAGCAAAAAGTGGTTACTTGCATAGCCAATTTTGCCAGAGTCCTGAAATAGCTTTATAATGTTAAGATATACACTCAACTCTTTATAATGTTAATAAAATATACAGTCAACCCTTTCTCTTTCACTAATCTGAGTCACAAATTCTATGAAAAAAAAGGGTTGATTGTTATGTCAAATGTGAATCTTTACTTCAAATAGAAATAATGTTTATGATGACTTATTTTTGAATATTTCATTATGTTGGTCGGTGTAACATTTGACATTTTGTGGTCCAAATTCAAAATATTTTCTAATAAAAATTATAGATGCTAAGATATCAGTATATGCACCCAAGAAATTTCTTGGTTAAAGTTTCTGCCCAAATTTATTTCTTATCTTTTAAAATGCTGAAATGACGTTAAAGGGTTATTTCATCAGAAAATATATTTTTTTCAAATTGCAAGTAGTAATTTTTTTGAATGTTTGTTATCTCTCACATTTGGTTTTTATTTATGTGTATCAATTATGAAGAGTTAGATTTTTTTGAATTATCTTTTATTCATTTTTTTAAATACTTTTTTGATTAAAATGAATTGAATACAATTTGGTTTTGAAAAGAATAGGTAAAAAATTTTCAAACAAAGTAAACCCACTAATTATTCTGTGTGTGTGTGTGTATATATATATATATATATATATATATATATATATATATATATATATAATGTGTGTGTTTGTCTATGCTAATACAACTACATATGCAAAGTATAGATGTATTGGTTTTTCTATGGTTGCTATACTGTTGTCAATTTAGGCACATCATATAGTGTAATGGTTAGCAAGCTAGACTAGCAAACCATTACTAGTGAGTCTTTGGGTACCCCGTATATCTAGCATCATGCTATATTGAAGCAAATCTTAGTAAATAACTATGTTGTTGTTAACTTATGTTTTGTATTTTCCCCCACATTGACTTCAAATTGTGATAGGTGTGTGTGTGTTTTGAATTTTTGTTTTTTCAGCATATCTTACAAAAGGGACCAATAAGTCTGCAGCATGACAGTTATTACCTGAATTTTCATCTGAAGTTTCTGCTGTATGATGTTCAATCTACAAAATTCAAGGAATGAGATTATCTTTGAAAAATGTATAAAATAAAAGTTTCCATCATTAAGCTACACACTTATTAACCTTTGTTTTTATGGCATTGAATTTGCAAACTAATTTTAATAATTATATACTATTCACATCTTTGACAAAGTTAACTCCTCTTGCTCCAATGAATTCTTTATATATATATATATATATATATATATATATATATATATATAAAGAATTCATTGGAGCAAGAGGAGTTAACTTTGTAGCTGATAGGGTATAAAAAAAATGTAAACAAAGGCTGCTGCTGCTGTTTCTAAAAATAAAAATACCTTAAAAATTCCCTTAGCTAACGTGGTCTGCTTGGTGGACGAGTGGTCTGAAACATAGTCTAACGTAAAGTTGGACGGGTTTCGATCCTGGCTTCGAGCGTCCTGCGTGTCTAGCCACACTGAAGAGTTCTGATAGAATGAAACAGTCTGTCTGTGGATAACTATATATATATATATATATATATATATATATATATATATATATAAATTTGAGCTATGAATAACATTAAAGTAATAATTTGCTTGTGTTTTACTGACTCTTACAGCATCTAAGCTACAAGTATTAGATAGAGAGGCATAGCATAATGGTTATCAATTTAGGAAATGGACACAGTGACCTGAGTTCAAATGCTGGATGAGGTTATTTGTGTTTCATTACATGCTAATGCTCTTGGGAAAGGCATGAATATATCTGTTCTCTCGCAAGCTATTAGTAGGGTAGACCTGACTATTTAGCCTTGGGAAGGCAATCCATCTAGGAGAGGGAAAACTCTGAATTCAAGCTGACTCTACTTAGGAATTGTATTGCATCTTGCTTGTGGTACAGGTGTTGGATAAATACTTACAAATATTACTTGTTGTTTTGAAGAAAATGACTGCACCCCATTTTTAACTCTTTCTAAAAATGTGGCCAGATATGACTGACCAAAAATCCTGTTTCTTTACTAACTATACTTATTATACTGTATGTGGATATGCAGTGATTAGGAAAAAAATGTTAACACTGTTATGTGAGTATCTTTATGATATAATTTCAGTTTCCATGTATTCACCATCCCTATCCACACATTCTTGGGATCACTCACTGATGATTAAACAAAAAATGTTGATATTTCTATAAGATTATCTTTATTAGAAAACCAGAACTGATATTAAAGAGACTAGCTGAGGAAGATTCCCGTAATGTGTTGACAGGGATGGTGAACAGGTGGAGATTTTAAAATCCTAACTCCTACAGAAGTGGTAGCATTTTTTTAACACTCTGTACTATTTGTGTTTGTTTTCAATCTGGTTCAAATTTAATTTTGAGTTAAAACTGATAAAATTTAGAAATAAATTTAGTTTGGAAAGGGTGAATGGATCCAGACTTATTTCTGAATTAAGTTTTTGAATCTTTTGATGACTTTCATGTCTGTTGTTCTTTTTCTGCAATGTCTAGGCCAGTTTATTCGCAAGTGATCTTCAGCTGAAACTTTTTGTCTAATGCAGAATCTTATTGGTCAGTTCCTGCTTATAATCCAGTCTGCATTACATTGCTTTAGTATCTTCTAATAGTGATTTTTCAATATCCTGTTGATTCGAATTTTTTTTTCTCTGACTTGATGTCTGTAGCTAGAAGCTCATTCTAGAGACAGTGTTCTATTTTTCTCCTTATATATGCAACAACCAAAAAGTAATTTAAAGATAAAAAAAACTAACAACAACTACTAACAATACTTCATAGTCAGATAAAAACTTATATTTTTTCCTCCTTTTTTTTCCTTTTTTTTTTTCTTTAAAGAATTTATATTTGAATATTGACTTATGTCTATAGTAAATTATTTCTTTGGTATAAATCACAAAAGTTTTATCAACTGTTTGAGTAATAGCCAAATATTGGTACATTCTATACTCTATACTCACCCTGTCAGTGGGACAGAATACTCTGACTGTATCCCTTGAAGAGGAGTAAGACTCCCTCAACCCCCCCAAAAATGGGGGCAGTTTTGGGTATGCCATTAAACTGCATCTGGTGTTAAAGCTCCATTTCTGGAGATCTGGCTGAGCTGCAAAACTTACATTTATCAGCTCTGTGTGCGCTCTGGGTGCTGTCTAGACGACTTACCAAGAGCAATGTTTTATCGGGACGATGGTTAAAGAGACAAAGGAATCTGTACTTTTGGCACTCCTTGATGATATATACGTAATACATATACATACCTGTCTGCAAGACCTAGAATATACCAACTGCATTCTCTTCAGAGAAGTTAGAATTCTCTAAAAAGAGATGTCTTGGATATAACGCTGTATCCAGTAGTGAGAGTCCACACTTCTTCATTGCCATTACTTCCAGCTCCACTGGGACCTGTGTATTAGTACCTCTTAGGGTTCCATCTATGGGTCAGATCTGTTTAAAATTATTCATATTCAATAGGACCATATGCAAAAAAAAACCCTCTTAACAATTACACAGTAAATGCAAATATGAATGCTATTCTCTAACCTCTAGGCATAAAATAACCCTAGATGGGTTGATGTGCCATTAAAATCAATCCATCACTCAATCATATGTTATATTATGCTCCTTCAGAATGAAACCAGTTAGGAAAATCAATGACATTATTCCTGATCATGATCAGTAAACACACCATTCGAAACATGATGAACAAATACGCACAAACAAAGATGATAATTGTTATAAAATGGGAGACTTAGTTTTTCATCATTCAACTACCTTACCATATGATTTTTTTAATGCTTCGTTTATTTCTTTTTTTTATCATATACCATTACAATGGCTGTTATCACCTTTTTACATATTATTGAGTTATTTCCTTTAGATTTGACTCTGCTTCATAGCCTGCCTGTCTTATACCACAGCTGGCATGCTGCTACAGTTTGCTTCTGTCATGTGACTTAGCCCTCAAGCAACTAACCAATATGGCTACCCATCACACTTATCCCTGGCTGCTCCCTGTCATACAACAGACCTGTTAGCAACTGGTTGCCATGGAGCCTACAAAAGGTGCCTTGTCCGTTTGTGTTCTTGCATCAGAATGCAAGGATAAATTGGCTGAATTTGAATGGTTTCATTGCTTGAAATTTTGTCTGGATTGTGGTTGGTTGCCATGGATATTGCAAAAAGGTAGTTTAGTGCACAAAAAAATTATTAAAAATGAAATATTAGCAAAGAGATAGCAAAGATATTAATTTTAGATATACTAATTAGTGAAGGCTGATATGTAGGTGTTCTAAAATAACACACACATGTATATCTTTATGTATTATTTTATCTTGTGTGTGTGTGTGTATATATATATATATATATATATATGAGAGGCAGTGGGAGAGCAGTAGATATTCAGAAAATGCATGTTTGACATGTACTTCTTTATTATTCATTTTATTATTTATTATATGACCATTATGTATTTACCAACCCCTTTGCATGAGCAAAGTCAATCTCTTGAGTGGAGTTTAACATGCTTGAATTCAGTTTTCCTTCTCCTAGACTGGTTGCCATACCAAAGTTAAAGAGTCCACTCTGCCCTACTATTTACCCATAGTTGGATGCATACCTTTTCCAAAGATATTAGCGCTATCTGAAATGCAAACAGCCTTGTCCAGGATTTAGTTCACCATGTCCATTTCCTATGACAATAACCATTACACCATGAGTACCTCCATTATTATTTGAATATTATTATTCTTTCAGTTTATAATGAAATAAAGATCTGAAGGAATGATAATGTTCAAATAATGCATAATTTAATGAATATGATATATAAGAAGATAGTTTTGAGTATGTCATCCTTATTTTGATTTATATTGTAATACTTTTATAATAATACATAACTTTGTAATCATCTGCATAGTTTTTAATAAGTGTATTTTTTACTTTTGCACTGTGTGTGTATGTATATATATATATATATATATATATATATGAGAGAAAGAGAGATACATACACAGTAATGTATTAATTGGTATTTGATTACACTTAATATAATTGCACCAATAATTTTTTTCTTTTTTGAAAAACACTCTAAATTTATTGTTATTGACTTAAACTCCAAAATGGTGCAAGAAACATTAAATCTTTTGTATATCTTCACAAAAGCAAATCAAATATAAATTAATAAGAACAAATACATCATTTCTTGATAGGTAAAAGAAAAAGTTGGATAATTTATTTTTTTTTATTTCATGCTGAATATTTCTGATAGAAAAGGAGTGCTCAGTTGGTAAGCAGCAGTTGATTTTAGATGATGAATATTTGTCATTCTTATTATGACTTGAAGACAGTTAAAATATGAAAATCTTATAAAATACATTTTGGTTAATTTAATATATATTTTGTATTAATATATTCATCTTAATAAAGGTTTAATGGATGTTTCAGTGTTTACAGCCCATTCGTCTGGGACTGTAGAATATGTCAACTACATCTCTGCATTGAAGTGAGATGACACACAAATAAGTGTCCTGATTATGACCCTAAACCATCTATTGAAGTGACTCCAGTCCTGAGGTTTTGGAGAATGTGGAGTAAACCTTCTTTGCTATTATTCCCAGGTCCACTCTGACCCAAAGTGGTAGTACCTGTTAGGGTCTTATGTATAAGTCAAACTAAACTATTCGTTTACTATGCTTGAAATCATTTAACTGTGTGTGAAAACAAATGATTAATGTCAAATTGAACTAATAGTATTACATAAAAATACTTTGAATCATTTAACTGTGTGCAAACAAATAATGTTGAATAGAATTACCATTGTTAAATAGCAATACTTGAAACTATTTAACTATGTGAAAATAAAACTTTTAGCATTAGATAGTAATACTTGTGTGCAAACAAATGAGTCTTGGCTCACTTAAGAATTGTTACTTACAAACTATTAATTTACAAACTATTAATTTAGTATAGATGTGTAAACAGGATTTAGCATTAAATTACTTACAAGGGTTGATATGCTGTAAAACACAACCAACCAACCATCAATGTGTTTACTATCTATTTTTGTGTTTCCTTATAATTTCATTATAAATCAGAAAATTAAAGATTATAATGGGTTAAATACAAGTTGGTTTTTCACTTACCAAAATAATTTACATATGGATAAGTCATGCAAATATATATTTTAGCACAAATAACAATATGTTTAAAGTATGAAATATAATAATTAAAAAAACGGAATAAAAACTTGGAGTCATGAGTTTTTATATTGTTTTATTATCCTATTTTTACTTGAAGTATATTTTGAAATGACTCTGAATTTTTCTGCAGAGATCACTGTAAGGATTTTATATTTTAAAAAACAGTCTTTGCATTAAATTTTCATCATAATTGTATTTTAACATAAAAATGTATTTATTGCAAAAAATTAAAAATTTACTTTCTAATTTAAAAAGATGAAAATGAAATGTAACTTAAAAGTTGTTTTTTTTTTTTAGGTTACCCTACTTTAAAATCTAGCATTATTATTTTTGTTGGGATTCTAAAAGAGTTCCTAGTTGATCTTACATTTAATATAATTCAAAACCTGCTACAGTATGATATATTTCCCATGGACCCCCCCCCCCCTTTGCTGGGGTGGTAAACTGCAATTTTCTAAGAGGAGTTTCGAATCAACTGCTAAAGTCAATTTCCTATTATTATATAGATGTGATGAATTAATAGTTGCATAATGAAACAAATTTTTTTTACCATAGCAATATCTCAAGAAGCAAATTTATCAACAAATACTAAATGTTACCGAAAGAATTTTAAAAAGTTAACAAGTCTGCCACAAGGCTATAATATTGGGAAGCCCCTAGAACATTAAACTTACTGCAATAGAAAATACACTGGAAGACAAGCTAGAGAATCATTATACTACATTAAATTTTATTAACAGGGTTTAGTAAGACTTATTTGTCACCAAATTTCTTATATAAAAATTTATATAACAGAAGTTCTCAACTGGTATTAGGAATTCACATTATGGGGAAATTTTAAAATTTCAGTTATTAGAGGAGGTACTGGGACCTTGAATTTAATAGATTGTTTAAATGTTGATCTTTCAGCACAATACAATCCTACAGAATGTCACATTTTTTTCATAAAATGTGTCATCCTACAGATTATGTACAGTCTGTAGAATTATAGTTTGATTTTAATTGAACCTGTAATATTCCAAGAAAAAAAATGAATAAAGGTGAGAGGAATGACATTGTGAAAGAGAGAAAAATGGATTCATCAAGAGCAAAGCTTGAGAAAAACAGCAGCAGATCATCAAGATACCCTAGTGCATGTCTTATAGAAGTTCTCAAGACAATTGCATGGGGGTGGGCTGATTTGATGAGCTACATTTCCTTTCCAAGTAACGAGCAATAAGTTGTACCAAGTTACATGGTAGTAGCAGCCAGGAGTAATCTTTCTTATTCAAGCTCATCTGCAGCACTTTCTTGTGATTTCAACTATCAATGGCCTGTAAGTTTGCTAGAAAAGTAGATAGATTATAGAGAGAAGGAGGGAAATGGTAAAACGATGCTTTTATGATTGCAGTAGCACACATAGAATAGGTTTATATTGGTTATTTTGAAAATAATGAATGATTTTCACTATTCATTTAAATGTAAATTGACTATTATTCTCTAAACAACCTAATACAAAGCCTAACTTAATTGAATATTATGCTATAACTTTCAAGCACTCAGGAAGAATCAGTTTATTGTAGTCGTAATTGATATTTACTCAGTGTGAGATAAGGAAAAAAGATGAAAAATAGAATCTGATACAAGAAAAAAAGAACATATTTACATTTCAAATTTTGAGACATTCAAATATAAACATCCCTATTTACATTGTTGGAGGTTAATCAGGTGACATTGGCATGCTTTCTATTATAATCATGTTAACACAATTGGCTGATGGCCTTATTATATATAGATGAACTCAGTTTAGCTTAGTTGTGGCACAAGTTCAGAAGTATGGCTATCATAATCAAGCTTGCAAACAATAGATTATTAGTCTAGTTTGCTAACCATTATACCTCATGAGGTGCCCAATGATCTTATTATATAATGTACTTTCCTTACAGAAATGGCACACTCAGTAAGAATCAAAGTTGTGGTAATGGACTGTGATACTTGCTTGTTTACTGCTGTTCTACAATGAGACATACTGTTATTTACTAAGTTTAACACTTAGCTAGAAGCGCAGGGCACCTAGTAATAATCATCACTGAAGGAAATGGAATCATCAACATTAGTTCCAATGCTGGATAGATTCAAATTATTTGTACTCTACTTTAAAATTGACCTTATGTCACATCCTGGCAGAGGGGTTTGGTAAATACATACAATATGTTAGTGAGATTAATTCACTTATTATCAGTATATGTTAATTGAAATGAAAGGTTTAAAAAATGGAATTTAAAAAAATAAAAATGCAGCGGGGGACCCAAATTTTTTTAGGGGTTTTACTTTTTCTTAATGTTACTCTGCTACTTTGTATTTCAATTTTTTTTAATTTTTTTTTTTTTGCAGACTTGAAAAAAATTTCAGCAATTAAATTTCATGCCAGTTATTTAAAATTTTTTAAAAATTGCAGTGTTTTTTTGGGTTTTTTTTCCCCTCCTTAATTGCAATTTTTCTTTTTGTTTTCTTGAGCAGCTGTTGTTAAAATAGCTTCCTTTGTTCATTCAAAAACAAATTATTTTTCTTTCTTTAGTTTACAACTAAACATCTCATTATATCAAAAATTTTCATTTGAGATAATTCTCTTTGGTGCTTATTGGATGGAGATTATTTTTTACTGCTATTGTGATGTCACCCCGTACATTCAGCTAAGGGCCAGATGGTATAAATGGTTGGCATTAGAATGTCATCAGAGATTGATTTAGAGATTCAAGTCAGTCATGAGTGACACATTGAAGACAAGATTTTTTTAAAAATTATAATAGTATCTATCAGTCTTGTGAGATTGTAGATCTGGGCCTGGGTCTCAGCACAGATTTGGGCAAGGTTTCATTGAACTCTGACAATTGCCTATATAGCAAATCACTTTTCATATGCCAATGTTGTCCAAGGAAATAGCAAAGCACTATATAACTTGGCATTTGTGTCAATCATTATTGTTAATTTTAATTACCATTTTTCTTCAGTGTTTTAATTTTAGTTACTTTTTGTCATTGTTTCCAATGTGTACTATCCCTGGCTCTCATAGATTGAATAGATTTTAATGGCATGTAAACTCATCTGGGGTTATTCTATGCCTAGAGGTTAGGGAATCGCTTTCCTTTTGAAATATTTTGTGTAGTTGTTTAAGTTTTGTTTTTTTAACAGTCTGATAAAATACAAATGATTTTTAAACAGATTTATTTGACCCATAAATAGGACCCTAACAAGTCAGCATGGAGCTAGGAGTAATGATAATGAGAAAGTACTCCATATTCCCAAGATATACAGAACTGGAACGTCACTATCAAATGTTGTTCAGCATCATACCCAGGGCACCCCTTTTGTGGGATGGGGAGTCTTAACCCCACTGCAGCAGATACAGTCAGCTAATTCTAATCCCTGTCAATGAAATAATGACCCAAGTGATTTATAATAAACAGCAACTAAAACTTTAAAAAATGAAAGAAAATACTATTCAAAAATAACAATAGACAAATCTTTACCTAAAAAAAATAATTATTATATTTAATTGAATCAAGTGAATACAGAACAATTATCAAATTTACTGACCTGAAATGTCCTTCTTTATAAGAAAAAGTGTCATATCACTGTAGAAATAAAATAATAAGCACTAAATCTATAAATAATTAATATATCTTTGAAATCTTTGCACAAATATGATGAACTGCTGTAACTAAGAAATACAAAAGATGGTTAAAGTATGGATTTCTGATTTTAGGTTTTGACCCAATTTGGCTGATTGAAATAAGAACAATTGAACTAGCTACTTAAAGCCTTACAAGTTGATGTAGATAAAATTATATTTATAAAAGGTATTAGAAAGACAATCTTGTCTGTCATTGGTAGTAAGCAACCAAAAAATATTTTCTTAATATATAAGCAAATAATACCTAACATCACATGACACACATAATTGTTAAAGTACCAGAAAATATTATTGAGATAAATTCATTTGTTTTGGCTTAAGACAAGATAACAGAAAGCACTATTGAAATTTTTGGTTGTACAACTTATATGTTGATAGGCTACAAATGTTTTATTTATACTGTTCAGAATAAACTTAAGGTACTATTTTTATATATATAATCATATTCAGTGACTTGTATTAACAATTTGTTTTTAAACTTCTGGCAAGAGTAGGGTGGTTGGTTTCTTAGTTTCTCTGTTTAATGGCATATCAATCTCAGTGGGTTATTTAATGCCAAAACAGCAGTGATACTATTTAACCTATAGTTGGGATGAGATAAGAGGGTTCATACCTTTCCTCAGGGTATTAGCTTGAAAGTCCATCACTTTAGCCCAGAGACTTCCCCTGACAAGAGTAGGAAAATTTTCATGAGTCAACCATTAGATAATAGTTGATATCAGCAATTGTAGTTTTACAACACATTTATAATAATCGCTAGGTTATTTATTCTGAAAAAGTGAATATTAGTTCCAATACTTTTTTTTTAATAAGTGTTTTACTTAACTTAGCTTAGTCTGGCACATGGCCACAAAAGTGAGATACCTATGATGTTTTATATGCATAATAACCATATTTACCAACCCCTCCGCTCGGGCAGGATATGACACAAGGTCAATTTTTTAAGCGGAGTTTAACAGGTTTGAATTCAGAGTTTTCCTTCTCCTAGACTAGTTGCCTCACCAAGGCTGAAGAACCTAGTCTGTCCTACTATTTACCCATAGCTGGAGGGAGAATAATTGGATTCATACCTTTCCCAAGGGTATTAGTGCTATGTGAAATGCAATCAGTCTCATCCAGGATTTGAACTCGTATCGTCGTGTCCAACTCCTATGACAATAACCATTACACCACGGGCATAATAACTGAAGGGCAGGTCATGTAATTAGTATAGGCATAGAAAATGAAATCAACAAGCAAAGTTCTTATTCATGCCAAAATTATTTTCATTAGCTTGGGAAAGGCATAAATCTATCTCTTATGCCCCACTCAAGGTATGAATAAAATAGTAAGGCAGACTAGGCATTCTTGCCTCGTAGCCTCGGTAGACAACCCATTTAGAAGAATAACAAGATACTGGTGACCCTAAGGCAGTTCAATGTTGTCTTCAAACTTGCTGTGATTACTCCTGTGATGATATTCAGGCCAAGATATATTGGTTATTGCTCTTCCCTTGGACAATATTGATGGCATGGAGAAGGGAGACTTGCAACTGCAATTCTTCCATACAATCTTTCCAATGTTTGTGTATAAATCCATATGATTTTAATGCATTAACAAATCAGTATCATGTGATGTGATCAGTTATTTTGCTTTAAAAGTGAATATGTTCAAAAGCTTTAACAAAGTTGTGTCCCCATCTGATGATGAATTGATATATATTAATAGAAATATTTACGATGACTGTCTGAATAGTTGCAATGAAAAGCAATTTAAAAATGAAAGAAATAGAAATCTAATAGAAAATAAAAAATCATGATATTACAACTAGTGTTGTAAAAACAGTAATGAATATGGCACCAAGTAACTAGAAGGCAAAGTGAAGGGGAAATCAATGTGGGTAATTTCAATCTTCTGAAGCTTCAGACTTCTTGTTGCAGCTAGTCTGGTTAATTAGATTTCTCGGATCAAAAGGAAACATTTGTCTAATTTTTTGAGATGAAGCTTGATAATTATTATTACTTAGAATATTTGTGCTATTGACTTCATCTTTATTGTTGGAGGTTACAGGTTCAATCCCCACAACTAGTAAGAATAACAAGGAATACTTACTATGACTCAACACTTGTACCTGGTCATGGTTAAAAGAATTAGAACAGTCTACCCCTGTGGTTCAAGTAAAGTGTTCAGATTGAGTTTTGGTGTGGACTCCTGAGTTTAACATTATACCCTTGAAGAAGGTTGAAGGACATATTGGTCGAAACGTAATTATAGCAATTAAGATGAGGTCAATAGTCTGAATATTCTAAGTGATAATAAAAGGAAGCCTGTTTGAATCTCAGTGAGAGCTTATTCTTTATTTCTAATCTATGCTATTTACTGATGGCTTTGGTTTAATCATCTCCATGGTTGTGAAGCAAAGCTACCAATAATAATTAACTACAATCCTAAACCACTGAAGGGAGACTACTTCACATGGACGAGCAAAGGCAGGACAACCAGCTAGAACCAAATGTAGAACAATGTAGCCTTGAACACCTACTGGGAGTAACAGATGATACAGAAGGGTAGCAGGAGAGGGGTCAGGGAGATCCATGCTGGCGGCACATGATGATGATGATGGTTGAACTATTGATCTCCTTCATCAAAAAATTTAAGAAGAGGAAATGTTTTCTTATATATTTTTTCTTAAGTAATAATAATATAGCAAACTAAGAGATTAGATAATGCTAAGAACTTATACAATTGGCATTCAGCATTTTCCCCCCCTTTAAGTATGTGTTAACTATTCCTCAACTGTTTCTCTTTATTCTAGTTTTCAACCTTCTGATTCTATGCAAATAGTTTCTGAATGCAAATGTTTCGTTCAGATGCTAAAAAGATCTAGATGTGCTTAGAACATCAGTTCCCAAACTTAATTCTATAATAACACACAAAGAAATATATTTGATTTATAAGGCATACCAATTCTTTCATCCATGAAAGTATGAAATACAGTGATTTTTAAAAAAAAAAAAAAAAAAAAAAAGGGAAAAAAAAGAAGATAAAATAAACACCCTTATGGAAGTACCTTTAAGATACAATTTCAAACAGTCTCCACTTGTTCACCATCCCTGCCCAACATAATCTTGGAATCTCTCTCAAATAACAGCTTTGCTTTTCCAGTAAAGGTACTCACTTAAAAATATTACCATATTTTTTATCAGAAAATTAGAACTGATATTACATTGATTTCTTTAGGAAGATTCCAATAATATGTTGACAAGGATGGTAAACAGGTGAAGACTTTAAAATCATTATGTCACAAAGGAAACTCCCATAGAAATGTTAACATTTTTTTAGAATATTCTGTACATTGGTATATATTAGGCCATAACATGACTTATGTTTATATATTTGGAAAATTACCCCCCCTCCCCTGTGCAAAAGCTATAGTACCCAACTACTGTCCTTTTACAAGGATGTATTTGGTATTAAGTAACCCATAGAGGTTAATGTCATTAAACAAAGAAATCAAACCAAACCTAAACATTTGGGAAAGAGTTGTACTTCATTTGAGAAAGCAATAACTTAAACAGATGGAGAGAGAAATGTTATTGGGTCAACTCATTGCAATCTACCAATACAGATTCACCATATTTTTTTGTAGAGAAAAAAATTATTATTGAGCTTATTGATTGTTAATTAGATTTGATTTTTTTTTTTTTTTTTTTTCAAGAAAGTGAGTAAATTATTTTCTGGCTTTCTTAGTTGTAAATACACTTTAATGTTATTGATCAAATATATTCTATTATGTGAGATGAACAATTTACCCCCAACGAATAAGTGATTGCAAAGGTTAACAATCTATATTGTGACTTTTGCTCTCTGTTTTTAAATTATTTGTTCTTTCCTAACAGGGTTTTCAAATAATACTCACTGGTCTGGCTTTAAATGTTAGATATTAGATTTTGTAACCTTTAACTGAAAAGTCTATTTTTTATATTGTAATCTCTAGTGTATCACAGATTTTACTAGATCATTGATAAAAGTAAATCAGTAATTTTTTTTTTCTCGGATTTTATCTGAATGCATGCATGTATACATGTTTTGTGTGTGTGTGTATGTATATATATATATATTATAATATAATATATATATATATATATGTATGTATTAATAATAATATGTATGTATTGATAATAATATATATATATATGTATGTATTAATAATATATATATATGTATTGATAATAATATATATATATATGTATGTATTAATAATAATATATATGTATTGATAATAATATATATATATATGTATGTATTAATAATAATATAATATATGTATTGATAATAATATAATATATATATGTATGTTATTAATAATAATATATATATGTATTGATAATAATATATATATATGTATGTATTAATAATATAATATATTATGTATTGATAATTAATATATATGTATGTATTTAATATAATAATATCATATGTATTGATAATAATATATAATATATGTATGTATTAATAATATATATGTATTAATAATAATATATATAATATATATATATTAATAATATAATATGTATTAATAATATATATATATTATATTATATATATATGTATTAATAATATAATATATATATTATATATATGTATGTATTAATAATATATATATAATATTATATATATATATAATGTATGTATTAATAATATATATAATATATACATATATATTATATTATATATGTATGTATTAATAAATATATATATACATATATATAATATATATGTATGTATTAATAATATTATATAATATATATACATATATATATATATATGTATGTATTAATAATAATAATATATATTATATTATATAATATATATATATTAATAATATTATTATATATAATATTAATATATATATTATATATATATATATTAATAATTATATATATATATACTATAATATTATATATATTATATAATAATAATAATATATATATATATGTATATATATATATATGTATGTATTAATAATAATAATATATATATATGTATATATATCTGTATGTATTAATAATTATATATATATATATATATAATATAATATATGTATGTATCGTATTAATAATTATATATATTATATATATATAGTATGTATGTATTAATATATAATTATATATATTATATATATATGTATGTATGTATTAATAATAATATATATATATATGTATGTATTAATAATAATATATATATAATATATATATTATATATGTATATAATAATAATAATATATATATGTATTGTATTAATAATAATATATATATATATATATGTATGTATTAATAATAATAATTACTATAAATAATAATATATATAATATATGTATGTATTATTAATAATATATATATATGTATGTATTATTATAATAATATATATATATATATATGTATGTATTATTAATAATATATATATATATATGTATGTATTATTAATAATAATATATATATATATATATGTATGTATTATTAATAATAATAATATAATATATATGTATGTATGTATTAATAATAATATATGATATATATATGTATGTATTAATAATAATATAATGTATATATTATTAATAATAATAATTAATATATATATATGTATGTATTAATAATATATATATACATATATGTATGTATGTATTAATAATAATATATATGTATGTATTAATAATAATAATATATATGTATATATATTAATAATTAATATATATATATGTATGTATTAATAATAATATTATATATGTAATGTATTAATAATAATATATATGTATATGTATTAATAATAATATATAATATATATATGTATGTTTTAATAATAATATATATATATATGTATGTATTAATAATATATATAATAATATAATAATATATATATATATGTATGTATTAATAATAAATTATATATATATACTATATATATGTATTTATTAATAATAATATATATATATATATTATATATGTATGTATTAATAATATATATATATATAATATATGTATGTATTAATAATAATATATATATATATATATATGTATGTATTAATAATAAATATTATATATATATGTATGTCATTAATAATAATATAATATATAATATATATATGTATGTATTAATAATAATATAAATATATATATATATATATGTATGTATTAATAATAATATAATATATATATATATATGTATGTATTAATAATAAATAATAATATATATATATATGAATGTATTAATAATAATATATATAATATATATATGAATGTATTAATAATAATTATATTAATATATATATATATGTATGTATTAAATAATAAATAATATATATATGTATGTATTAATAATAATATATATATATATATGTATGTATTAATAATATAATATTATATTATTATATATATATTATATATTATATGTATGTATTAATAATAATAATATATATAATATATATGTATGTATTAATAATAATATATATATATATATATTATATAATTATTATATATGTATTGTATTAATAATAATAATTATATATATTATAATATATTATATATATATGTATGATATTAATAATAATATATATATATATATATATATGTATGTATTAATAATAATATATATATATATTACTATTATTATATATATATGTATGTATTAATAATAAATATATATATATTATATATATATATGTATGTATTAATAATAATAATATATTATATATATATATTATATATATGTATGTATTAATAATAATAATATATATATATTAATATATATATGTATGTATTAATAATATATATATATATATATATATATATGTATGTATTAATAATAATATATGTATATATATTATATGTATGTATTAATAATAATATAATATATATATATATATATATGTATGTATTAATAATAATTATATATATATATATATATATATATATGTATGTATTAATAATAATATATATATATATATATATGTATGTATGTATTAATAATAATATATATATTATATATATATATATGTATGTATGTATTAATAATAATATATATTATAATATATATATATTATGTATGTATGTATTAATAATAATATATATATATATGTATGTATGTATTAATAATAATAATAATATATATATAATATATTATATGTATGTATGTATTAATAATAATATATAATATATAATATTATATATATATGTATGTATGTATTAATATATTATATAATAATATATATTAATATAATATATATGTATGTAATGTATTAATAATATATATATGTATGTATTAATAATAATATATATATATATATATATATATATATGTATGTATTAATAATATATTATATAATATATATATATATATGTATGTATTAAATAATAATATATATATTATATATTATATATATATATATATTATATATTATGTATGTATTAATAATAATATATATATATATATAGATATTGTATGTATTAATAATAATATATATTATATATATAATATATATGTATGTATTAATAATAATATATATATATATATATATATAATATGTATTGTATTAATAATAATATATATATTATATATTAATATATAATTATATATATATGTATGTCATTCAATAATAATATATATATATATATATATATTATATGTATGTATTAATAATAATAATATATATTAATTATATATATATATATATATATGTATTAATAATATATATATATATATATATGTATTAATAATAATATATATATATATATGTATAATAATAATATATATATATATATATGTATTAATAATAATAATATATATATATTAATATATATATAATATATGTATGTATAATAATAATATATATATATATGTATGTATGTATGTATTAATAATAATAATATATATAATATATATATGATTATTAATAAAGTAAGTATATAATAATATAATATATAATATATAATATATTAATTAATAATATTATATATATATATATATATATATGTATGTATTAATAATAATATATATATATGTATGTATGTATGTATTAATAATAATAATATATATATATTATATATGTATTAATAATAATATATATATATATATGTATTAATAATAATATATACATATATGTATTATAATAATATATATATATATATGTATGTATTAATAATAATATATATATATATATGTATGTATTAATAATAATATATATATGTATGTATTAATAATAATATATATATATATCATCATCATATCGTGCTGGCAGCACGGATATCCCTGACCCTCTCTCGCCACTCCTCCCTATCGTTCATCGCCCCTAGGTAGGTCTTCAGGACAACAACCTGTATCCTCACATAGCTGCTGAATGTACGTTTGTGCTGGTCGTTCCTGCTTTTGCGCGGGCCATGTGTGGGGATCCATAAGAGTACATCTCTTATGAGTTCATCTCTGCTTCTCCAGCAATGTCCTCCATGTCTGGTTCATCTAATTTGAATAGTTTTCGTGATAGGGGGCAGGTGGCCGTACCGTTGGTGTCCTTGTGGGGTGTTGCTGCCCAGGACTTGTTCTGGATTGCACGCAGCATTCTTGTGTAATTGCCATCTAGTTTCTTCTCCAGCCGTTTTGTTAACATAGAGGCCTATGCTTGCTGCTGCTCGTTCCAAACTATGTAGAAGTGTTTCGGCTTGGTCAGGTGTATTTGCCAGGATCGCTATGTCATCGGCGTAGTCGGCGTCGGTAATTGTTGTTGCGGGGTATCTTCTGCTTCTTTTCTTCGTCAGTTCGAAGCCATTCTCTTTGATTTTGTCAATCGATGTTCTAAATACGTAGTCTAGGCAAATGATAAAGAGGTACGGAGCCAGCGTGTCCCCTTGTAGTACTCCTGCTACAATGTCGAAGTATTCTGTGTCTCCATCTGGTGATCGTACTTTTACTTTAGTGTTTCTTATAGAGAATCGTTATTGCCGCTACGGTTTCTTTAGGTATGCCGTACGCTAGTAGGATTTGTTCCATTTTTTCTCTGTGAATGGAGTTGAAAGCCCTTGGTAAAGTCGACAAATATTAATGTCGCTTGTAGGTTCTTTGCCCGTACACCTTCAAGGATTCTGCGGATGGTTAATATTTGTGAGGTCGTGGATCTATTTCTTCGGAAGCCATTTTGGTTTTTTCTAAGTATGTTGTCGATTTTGGGTTCTATTCGGTTTCGTATTAGGGCATTGTAGATTTTTGGCAGCTATGGATGTAAGTGTTATGCCTCGGTAGTTTTTGGCTAATCCTAGGTCCCCCTTTTTAGGGAAG